>CM055112.1:42682338-42958310 GCA_029204225.1 Diphasiastrum complanatum
TATAGAAAATACTTGATTTTGCACCAAAAATCACTCAAATTGGGTATGTGAGTCAAATTCTACAAAATTTTGAAATTTCTCATTAAAAAATGGAGCTGTACGGCCTCACACGTGTGAAAAGGGTTCCTACAGCCCGCAACAAGATCTGGACCAAAATTTTTGAGGATAGCTATCAAATCCAACTCGCTACACAAAATTTGACTAGGTTTCCAAAAAACTGTTAATTTTGGCTTTGATTTGGATTAACCCTATCAATTTCAACAAAACCTCTTGTACTAGGCTCTGATACCATGTGCAAAAAGTACAAAATGGACCAGGAGTGGATCCTAATCTGATCCTCGAGAGGGATTGGTTGTCAGATTACTTGATCTATCAATCTACTTGAGATTAAGATCAATCTAGATCAATTTTAGACACAAAATCCTAACAAGAACAATCATTAATTAAAGGTAGGTGTACTTTCTGCTTTCACACGTGTGAAACACTATCTGAGTACGGACTCCAACCTGAAAATCAAGTACACATTGATAGAACCTCAAAACAATCAAAACAAATGTAGACAAATGGAGAGAATCACTCAAAATTGCTTCCAAAACCAAGATTGGTGTCTCACATTGATTATGGCCAAATGTGGCTCTATATATACAATAAGTGGGAGCTCGTGGTACTGATCATCCCTCTGATCCCACATGTGTGAAGGTGCTTTATCATATGATGATTCATCATGCAAAACTGACACTTGGACAAAACCTTCTATTTTGAGCACTTTTGGTCCATTTTCCTTCTTTATGGAGATCTACTTGGAAATCTTCTAGAGGTCAAAATTCGCCTACTTTAGCTTATTCCACACGTGTGAGCTGTCCTCTACACATGGGATATGACACCTAACCAAAGGATGTGGCTCATGCAATCAATAGATTGATGCCATGTGTCATATGTCTAGAAAACTAGTTTTTGGCCATTTTAGCCACTAGAACTTGAATTAAATCATATGTACAACATATATGATTATGGTACATGAAAAGTACACTAGTTTCACACATGGGAACAGGCTCCACACATGTGTGTTTATCTATATACAAGATTTTTGGCCTCTACCAAGCTTATTTTTGCATTTTTCACAGAGTGTAGTATTCTTACTACTCTGATAACATTTCTTTTGCATAACGCTTTTCATATCATTCGATAGAAGAGGATTGTTGTTTCTGGAATTTATCATTAACACATCCACTATAACAGTAATATTGGTTACTTTTAAAATGTCTGTTTGACAACCAAAATAAGATTCGACTTCACTACATTTGAATAAGTCAGAATTGTATCAAAATAAGATTTGACTTCACTACATTTGAATAAGTCAGAATTGTATCAATTTATCAACTTTTAACCACCATTCTCTTGGGGTTCGACATTAAATACTACACAAATCTATCATTTCCCTGTTGGTAATTCACGACAATTTTTTTGAAGAGCAAAAACTGAATTTGCTTAACTTGGAGATGCAAACTCGTATGAAGAGTTTCAGTGACCATAGAGATTTTCAATTCCAACAACGATAGTTGATTCCTCTGTTGTCACAACAAATTGAATCTTTAACCCTTCTACAAAATGAACACTTTGAAATATATTTGGGTTCTAGAAAAAGTTGCCAAACTATGAATGCTCTCAAGGCTAAATGGTCCGGTAAGCTCATGAAATAAAGGTTAAAAGTCTCATTGCACTTTTAGCTTCAAAAAATAGTGAAAATCATTTATTTTGCATTGCTAAACTTATTGGCTTCATTCAAATTGACACGCTTTGGTGAAAATTGTACTTGTGCATTCAATGCTTACCACTTCAACAAATGCTTTCTTGGGAAGGTACAAGCTAGAAATGTTGCAATTAGATCCAAAAGGCAAAAGTGTCCAACAACGAATCAACCAAGAGTCGATAACGTATATCTCCAAGATGTGGATGTGCTTTTCTTTAATTTTGAGCTAACAATGACAAACCATTTATGAAAGTCAACAATATCTATTCTACAAGAACGTCTTGGGTTACGTGCACAACCATCATCTTCGACTCAACATCAACATAGCAAAGCCAAAATACACAATTTTTTGCTAATATTGGATGTTGACTCAGACGAGAAATTGGCAATAGACTCTAATGAGAAAGATGAGTCGTCAACTTCATCACCTAAAAAAGGTCTTGATAATATTTCAAACACCAAGTTGAGAGGAGTTAGTGAAAATTCTTTCAAATTTGAACTGTAACAAAAAAGCAATATAAAAAATATTTTCAATGTTTGGATTTAGCATAACTAGCAACAAATATATTTTGCGAGTTACTTTTTGGTTTTATTAAAAAATTTAATTTTTTAAGACATGGTGTATTGATTTTTTTGGTCAATTTGCATATTTTTGGTATGTTTTTTTGTGATTTTGTAGAATTTTTTTCATGAAAAAGCATGTTTTTGAACAAAAAATAAAACATTCTTTTTTAGGATTTTGAACCATTTCAAAAGATTTCACATTGCCACTCAACAAAAATACTAGCCAATTTAAATTTGATAGAGAGAAAAGAAAAATAAAATGTAATAAGTACATGATTTTGATATCAAGATGGCTAAAACAATGAGCTTTAATACGAATTGGAGGAAAGAAGCTGTATGAATAATACTAAAGGCATAATAAATCTTAGCCAATTAGAGTAAATTGTTATTGGAAAAAATTGAACAATAAATTTTTCAACTATGATGATGGAACTTCAATCGTAAACAAAATTATTAAATTAGAAATATCAAGATGATTTTGCTAAAAAGCATACCAAAATAGAGCATCAAATTGATCTTAAAGAAGATGTTGTTTCAATAAGGCAATGCCATTATCATCTTAACCCACACTACTTATTACTGGTTAAAGTTAAAAATGACAGATATCTAGAAGCATGAATAACTTATCTAGTATGGAGTGGTTATTTGGTATTTTCTATTGTTATAGTATCTTAAAAAGAAATGGATAAAAGTAGAGTTTGCTATGATTTTAAGAAACTAAATGCTATGACTAGAAAGAATCAACATCCCTTATCTTTTATAGATCCTATTTTGGATAAAGTTGTGAGAGATATAATTTTTTTAATGTATATTTAGGATATAATTAGGTTAATACTCGAAATGAAAATCAATCTAAAACTATATTTTACCATTGATTGGGATACTTCTTTTATACCAAAACGGGGAATGATTTAAGGCAGACATTCTTGGGACTCAAGCAAACATCTCAAGCAACATGAAATACCTTCCAGGCTAATTTGTGTTTGCAATTATTGTTTTATATTTGGGGCTAATAGACATGTGGATACACCTATGGTTGGTATATTTTGAGAGATTTGCATTATCAAAAAATGAGCGAATCACTAAGCATAAAATATAGTCTTGTTTAAGTCAATGCGTGCATATGGCAATATTCTTTTGCTAAAACTTATGAGCAATAATATCAAAATCGTGAATTAGCTTGAAATAGATTATTTACGTAATATTTTTTTGGAATTCAAGTTGCAATAAACTAAATAATATGAGAGGACCTACTGGAAAATCCCAAACATGTCCATAAGAATTTATTTGAACATAGCATTAATTACTCTCCATAGGCATCAAGAAAGTGTCAAATAGGTTTATGCTATAATCAAAGCAAAGCTAAAACGAGATATAATCTAAAATGCAACAATTAACCCATTTGTATCTGTTTAAGTTTTATGGCTGAGTGTATTTTCAAGTTTTAACTCAACCATGAGCACAAGGACTACCCGACTGATTAGAGAGGAGCTCCATCTTTATGGATGCCAAAAAATAATGGCCAAGCACAAAATTTTGTGATATATTTTGCTTTTATATCAAATCATTTTGTGGTTTATTTTACTTAATTGAGTCTCAGAATTTTAGCAAAACTTTATAGTAAGCTTAATCAATTAGTAAATTCTTGTGATTATAGAGGGGGGTAGTCGTTGTCTGACTCTGTTTTACCGAGAAATAGCCTTCAATTGACGACCCTTCCAACGAAGGAATGGCTGAGGTGGACCTTCCCCGACATGGAAACGATTTTTAATCTTTTAACCCTTTTTTGCCTTAAATTTTCTTTCCTACAAGCACCTCCAAGCAAAAGATGTGCAAAGAAAAAAGGCACGGGTTCCGCTAAAGGAGAAACACCATTTCCTTTGTAAAAAAAAGTAGAAAGTGGTTGTGAGCATGCTCATAGAACATATTATTAGAGCACCCACAATACTTTAGATCACTTAGTCTACCAATGGCTTATCATATAATTAAGAAATTCTACAAGACTAAAAAAAAAAAAATTAGTTCTACACATCAGCCAATAGTCACAAATCAAGAACTGAATTCACAATGCACATTCCAGAATGTCTAAATAAAACTAACTATTGTGAGAAATGACTAAAGAGGTTAGGCGCACTGTCCAAGAAAGCTAGCAAAGTATAGGAAGCATCTTTCAACAAAACCCGATTTCATAAAAAACTTACATGCAGTTCACTTTTGGAAAACCGACAACTTTTTTAAAATGCATAAATTTGTTTTGTTTGTCATTTTCATATGAAGTAAATTTGTGTGTAGTAAAGTAAGCAAATCTTTATAGAATTTGAGGTTTATTGGGTTAATAAAATTATCTCGTATTTTGCCGGCCAAAAACCTAAGATGATGCAGGATCTAGAAGGCGAAAAGTTTAAAAAATAGACAGGTTTAAAAAAACCGCAGGAAATTAGAGGGAAACGCCAAACTTCAAAGGATCTCTCAAGTGCTCAAAATGTTGCATGTTCAATGCTTCTGTACCGGCTCTTCTCCTTGTCCCATACTGTACTAAGAATAGCTGACCCTCATTAAGCTACTTCTGTGATAAGTCAGTGACTCACTGTACAAAAAATTGTTAGATACTCTGTTGTTGACAGTAGTTTGTTGCAGGACGTGTGTTTTATTTGACTTTGGCTTGACTGAAAATGGGCTTGATTGTCTGTTACGCGAGGAAGGGAAACTTTCAGCATAGAGATCATGATGAGTTGAATTATGAAACTACTTCTTTTTGAGGTAACGATTTATACTGAAGATCAAATGTCAAACTTGGCGCCGCGTCCACTGCCTCATCTTGCTGACGCTCCACATCTATCTCTGACTTGCTGTTGGCCGCAAATTTTTCGTGGAGTCAGAAGTCCACTGAGCCATTGAGCTACTTAATTGCGTATCGGCTTGCATACCTTAAAATTCTTAAGAGGACTCAATCCTCCTGATTCATCCTCCTTTATTATATATGCGCTTCGTAGAGCCTTCCGCCAGCTCATTAGTTTGATCACAATTCGATGTATGTATATTACAGTTTTTAACGTGTCAACTGCGCACACCTCACCCTCTCAAGCTCTATGTAAGTTTTTGTTGGCTCTTTCCATTAAAGCTCATGTAAAGCAAGATGCATTAACGCTCATGTACGTGTCCACTGTCTGGTAGTACCTGAGTTATCTGCAACTTTCACATTTTGACGGGGAATTAGTTCAAGTATTGGTATTGGTTTCAGCTATTTGCTGCAGGGCTATTGTACTTGCATGCATCAACGGCTACAATCTGATTGGCATTTCATATGCTTTTGCTAGTTATCCTCCACTCTTACACGCAGTTTTTCCACAGCTCAGAAATAATGTCCCAACTGAGATTCCTTGAGAAATAGTTTGTTCACGTGAAGCTGCTACTACATGGTTGATTCCATTCTGCTGTAACGAGATTTTGTTATCTAGTCTTCAAATTCTGATCTATCATTTCTTGCGCAGAAAATCTAGTAGGATATAAATCAAGATGGCAATAAAGAAAAGGGTGACTGTTAACAAGGTATCCACAATCTTTCCGTCACTGACGAAGCTACCTTGTGTGTATTCACTTTCCAACTTTGATCTTGTTAATGCCACCATTCCTACGTATATGCAAGTTGTTTACTACTTCAACGCCGGCACAGATGCGAATAACGTAGCACTACTCATGGAAAGCTTGAGAGAGGCGCTGATAGAGACTTTGGAAATATTCCCTGTTCTTGGTGGCCGACTGAGGAATGCAGATGGAGGCAGACTCGAAGTTTTGTTGAATATTGGTGGAGGGATACCTTTTTATGAAGCTACTGCTGCAGCGAGGCTAGAGGAGTGGCCAGATCTACGCGACTGCTCTTTAGAAACTGAGCTTAATCCCGAAAACGTCATGATTGGAGATTTTAAATGTGCACCGTTAGCCCGTGCACAGGCTACAGTTTTTAAATGCGGTGGAGTGGCACTAGGTTTCAGCGCCTCCCATGCGGTTTCAGATGGGAAAGGCGCGACTGAGTTCATGAAAGCGTGGGGAGAGATCTACATGCGTGGAAATGTCTCCCTTCAGCCATATCTAGATCGGTCCTTACTTTTTGCACGGGATCCACCAATTGTGACCATCCCCATCCCCCGTCATATTGCCTCCATGCAAATTCCTGGTGAGTCCATGGATCCTTTTCCCTCAGAGACAGATGGGACTAGGTCAAAAATTTTCTGTTTTCAAGAACATAATATCAATGAACTGATGCATGAGATAGAGCAAGGCCCCTACAAATATGGCCGAGCTACGTCTTTTGAAACGTTGTCTGCTCTGTTGTGGCTCTCTGTGACAAAGGCCAGAAAACAAGAGATCAACTGTGATACCAGATATACTTTTCCCGTCAGCGCTCGTGGTGGTCGATGGCAACCTCTGCTTCCTGAAGGCTACTTCGGAAATGCAGTGATTAACTCCAGTGCAGTAGCTAGATCTGGTGAGCTGGTGAGCCAGCATATTTCCTACGCAGCTCGTATGATTCATGACAGCGTGAGGCTAGTTGACGCAGAATTTCTCCGATCGATGGTAGACTGGCTAGAACTTGAACTCCTGGAGGGACGATTAGTGGGTGAGCCTAATCCCTTCAACGGAAGAGATCTGATTACCACCAGCCTCGTGAACTTTCCCACTTATGATCTGAATTTTGGGTGGGGGCGTCCGCTGCATTTCTCTTTCTCTTTGCCAAGTGGTAGTTCAGGCGATGGGCTGGTTTACATCTTGTCTGCTCCCCAGGGTGGGAGAAGCCGCCATGTTGCTGTATCACTGAGAGAAGAGCATATGACAAGGCTGCTGGAGGACGAATTCTTTGTGCAGTTTCTGTCAGAATTGCAGACCAGTGATCGCCACTTGAAGGCGAATGCAACAATGCACAAACACCAGGCCAATGGAGCCTAACCTCCAACCTGTAAAATACCATTTCATTACACACAGAATTTGTGCAGACATGCAAAATAGTTGCTGAAAGCTGCATGTGACATATCTCAGCTACTATGGCTCAGCACCACAGTTGAAGATATTGTCTTTGCATATGGGACTGAGAGATCTACATCTTTTGTTATAGATGGTAGATTAAGTGAGAATTTTGTGCTCCTTATCTTCTAAATAATTATGGAAGAGCGATCCTTATCTCACGTTTTTGATAGCATTGAAGATACGATATTCATTTTTCGATTCCTGGGCACTCAAAGCAAAAATTATTGCTTGTTTGTTGTCCTTGTCTTGTAAACCCAATAATAACAATAGTATGAGTTCATGTTGGTCAAAGAAGTTTGTGACAAAGCGTACCTGCAGGGATACTACGCGTTCATGTCGGTGAAAGAACGTTGTGATCATAAGTAAACTTTGAATAAATGGGTGCCACAGTTTCCTTAGCCTTGAAAGTGCTATGCAGATCGAAGAGAATACATATAGCATTTTATTTTTTGAATCCACCAAGGCAAAATGAGGTAAGTGACTACCTAGTCTAGGCAATCGTAAGTCCTTATTGAAATTGATAGAAAGCAATCTATCAAATACAAATGGGTCTTTAAGATAAAGCTTGCTACATAGTTAGCCCTTGTTAAGTTTTATTAAGTTTACGTTGGGCCCTTGTGTTGGAGTTTGATATTATTCCCAATCACCTAATTCTATCTTCTGAGTACTCTTGTAGAATGTAAATTGCTTAAAGGATTGTCTTAACCCATACAAGTTTCCTTTGTTTTTTGCTTAAATAGAAAATCCTTTGCTATTTTAAGTCTTGGGATAACAAGTGACAGTGAGCATGCGGGGTAGAGCATGCATAGTGTGATGATGTTTTGAAAAGAAAAAAATTACTTCAAGTGTCATATAGCATACCTTTGTGTAGGTCATCCAGGACTTGACAGTAAAATTTTATGTGATTAACTATAAACCATGCTAGTTATCTAACGTTAAACACTTTAAGATTGATGATTTATTACATCCATTGGATATTTTTGATAAGATATGGGAAAGTGTCTGTTTGAATTTGGTAGTTGGACTTGCTAGGCCCCACTGACAAAATGATTTATTTGGTTAATGGTGGATAGATTAAGCTACATTCATACTCATTAGGTCAAATGCAAAGGCTTCCGATTTAGCCCAAATCTTTATTGAAAGATTATTTAGGCTATATGAATGTTGAGACATATGGTTATACAATTCATAAGTCACTTATGGTCTTCAATTTTCTATGAACTTAGAACTACTCTTAGTCTTAGTTATGTTGATCATCCTTAATCAAATGGATAGACTAAAAGAACTGATCATACTATGGAAGATATGTTGAGAACCTATGTGTCTCGAAGGCAATCTCATTAGAAAGATTATTTTTTCTAATAGTTCTAGTTTATAATAGTAGAAAGCGTTGCCACAAGTCACTTCTGGTCTTCAATTTTCTATGAGCTTGGAACTATTCTTAGTCCTAGTTACGTTGATCATCCTAAATCATATAGATAGACTAAAAGAACTAATCAAACTATGGAAGATATATTGAGAACCTATGTGTCTCAAAGACAATCTCATTAGAATAAGGAGGATATCACCATTATAGAAGCTCTCATCCGAAATTGGCTATCTTCCATTTTTTTTTAGCAAAAATTTTATAAATATGATTTTGAATGTGTATTCCCTCATGAAATCAAAATATGATCGCCATCTTGTGGTGGAAATTAAAATATTAGCGCCATATCCATATTTAAATATGGAAGAGGTCACCATTACAAAAGCTTTCATCAGAAATGGGTTATCTTGCATCAGGTAAGAATACATTTGCATTCAAATATTTTATAGTATTTATATTCTGAATACTTTGAAGCTTGCCACTGGTTTTGTACTTTTTATAATGACGACTTTGTATCATCTTCATTTGGACATTCCTATTGACTTGGCACCTTTACAGAAAAGAGGAGTCACAAGATCATCAATATTTGTCGAGGACCATCTACATTATAGGATTGAAGGAAAAAAGAATTTGGATCTGTGGAAAAATGGGTCTTTGTATCCTGAAGATCCTAGTACCCTAAAATATCTTGTCTTCTCCTCAATAACTCAACTAGTTATTTGGATCTGCAATGGGCATAATGGTTTATTGGGATATTGTGAAAGATTGAAAAATTATGGAAATACATTTTTAATGCAGAGGATTTAGTTTTTGGAGAGTCTCATAAGATCAATGTCCTCCTACAATCAAGAGAGAGAGCGAGAGAGAGAGTTTTGTACAAAAGTTGCTACAAGAATTGTCAAATTTCAGAGTTTAAGGACTGAAATTGATCTACAAATGATCACAAAGAGTGATTAGTAGCTTGGGATCTTGATCTATATCAAGACTAGCTTCCAAATCTAGCTTCTACTAGACAATCTTTGTGATTCCAAGCAAGAACAATAAAAAATGATGATCCACGGCTTCCCACGTGTGAAGTACAGCTACTGTACGGCCTGATAACAGAGAAATAGTTTAATTATCATTTACTAAGCATTCATCCACAAAGAAAGTGCTTAAGAGAGTCAAAACACAAAGATTGCTTCACAAACCAAGATTTCTCATCATTAGCTCAATAATGGATCCATCATGGATAATCTCTCTCTAAACTGCATCCAACATGTGTGGGATAGCTCATTGTACTCATCCATATCCACTTTGGATAAGATCTATCAAGTTTGCCACATCATCCATTGGTGGTTTGTGTTGACCTTCTAGATTCCTATAATCTACAACCTAACTCCTATAATTTAGGACATGTCGTATTAGACTCAAATGAAAGCTAATCAAAATGGATCTGAATATTACAAGTGTCATTTCACACGTGTGGACAGGTCCTCACACGTGTGGATCCACATAGATGTCAAAATACATCAAAAACCATGTGAAAATTGCTTAATTCTAAAAAGAATATGTAGAACTTTGAACCAAATACTAGTCATTGAAAAAAGATATTTCAGACATTAGAATTGAATCTTAACAAATGCAGGTAATATTGCATTCTATTCGTTTTGAGAATTTACAGTTATCGAAAGATGTGGAAATATTAAATAAGAAAGCTGAAACAAGAAATGAAAGTGACAATCTTGAAAGGATATTTGGAATTTCTTGAGAGGAGGTTATCGAAATAGAAGGATTCATGCATTCAAGTTGGTATTTTGTAATTTATCCTAGATGCTTAATTGAATATGCTTATGCAGATAATTTGTTTTCTAACTTGTTTTCTCTCAATGCAGATCTGCATTGGTTGCAAATCAAAATATCAGAGATAATGATTCAATCAGATCAGAGACATTGGGTTGTATATTAACAGGTAAATCAACTGAATCTATGTTAATGAATAATAAAAGTCCACATATAAAGTCTAAAATTGCAGGGGGCTTGATGATGGACATACAAAATTTCTTAGACAAAACCATACTGCAAGGTGCATGTGATTTTGCCAGAATAAACATGGAAGCATATGATATAATTTTTAAACTTATCAGAGAAGCCTTTAAGCAAGTTTGTACTACCAAGTTTTCAGAGTGATGAGTGACCTACTCTTGACAGTATTGTTTCAGAATTCTTCAGATGCAAGCTACTCTTGGATGTTAGAAATGCCATGAAAATAAGTATGGGTTCAAAAATTGTTCACCTAAGTTTGTTTCTCTCATATATTTGTTGATTTTTTCTCAAGTGCAAGTGTTCGAATTAGGACACCAACTTTATTTGTTTGCAAGGATTTACCAGATAATTTTGTCAGACCTCATGGATCAAGGCTGGGATACTAAAACAAATACAGATATATAATGTAGGATAAAGAAGTCATCGATGATCTTCCATTATCATATCGAAAATAAAATGCTCAGTCTCACATTTAGCTATTAGAGATTCAAGAAAACTGATGTTACATGGCTACCACTAGATCAAGACTTCCAAATAAATGGTTACACAGAACGAAAGGAGATAAGCATCATACACAATGAAGAATTTTTTACTGTGATTGAGGTTGAAGAGCATTGGAGCCTTGATTATATCAAAGCAGAGCTCATCCTATTACAAACCAATCTACCCACTTATTTCAGATTCATCATCAACGAAAGACTCGTAAGTACTCTATGTTTATCACTTGTTCAAAATAGCACACTAAAGGAAAATAATAGTTTGCAATCACACATTCACAAGTATTTGTCTTGTTATAGTTGCGAAAAAGACAAGAGCTGATAATGTGCTGCAAAGATCTACCTACAACAATCACCATTGTGGAAGAGTAGTTATGGTAAAACAATTTATCGAATAAAGAAAATAATCACAATTCCAAAATCAAGAATAACTAGAATGAATTACCTTTGAAATATCAACATCTTGTTAAAGGTTTTACCACTCAAAAAATAACTTTTGCATTATACAAAGTATAACACCCAAATTTGAACGAGTCATTTTGCTAGGGTGACTACAAAAAGTTCACCACACAAGATATCAATGAAGGAAACCACACAATGAATAGAATACATTAGAATGTTGATTTAAAAATGTTGATGAAATGGACAAGATTTATATCAAGACTAATGATATCACATTCCCTTGACTTGGCGTTCTCAATTGGAATGTATTTACAGATTTTTGGCAAGATCGAGTCAATATCCTTATGAGTATTACTAGTTGAATTCATCTTTACATAAAAAAGTTTAATTACATTATTTATAGATCTCTTGAAAGAGATAAAGCTCCAGTGGTCATTGTAAAATAAAATAGACAGTCCATTAGATGCAATTCTGAGAAATAATTTCAAATTGGAATGACAATGATAAAGCTATTACATTAGAGAAAACATGGGCCCAAAGAGGGCCCTATAAGAAATGCCATGTAGGAGAGAGAAAAATAATTATAAAGTAATTATAATATCATTTTCTAGTTTCTTTACGCATCTACCCGCACTACTTTCCATGTAAATGAATGCACCTTAGTTTAGTCACATCAAACTTCACTGGAGCTTAACCATAGTTAAAATCTAATTTTCAAAATGTCCCAATAGTTGGGAACACTAAAAAATTTGAATTAGGAGTAACATTTTTTAAACAAAGCCTACGCCATCTCTATCTCCAAGGTCAAACAAGTGTTTAGCGCCATCTCTATCTCCAGCAAGGTCGAACAAGTGTTTAGTGCCATCTCTATCTCCAGCATTGTAATTGTGTTGTTTGTTACTATATAACTGTACTGATGACAAAGCTTTATCATCTTCATGTGGATCTGTCACCAGAATATGCTCCGCTCAGGACAAGAAATTCAAAGCAACCCAAATTGTCAACTTATGATATGGTCCGATATAGGGAGGAAAAGCTGAAGCATGTAGATTTATGGTCGTCAAGAACATTGTATCCTATTGATCTAAGTTCATTGCAACATCCAGATTTTCATTCAGTGAGTCAGTTAATAATCTATATGTGTCATGACAAAAATGGCCTTTTGGGTTACTGTGAGAATTTGATGCTCTATGTGAATGCACATTCAATGCAAAGAACACATTATTTGGAAGAGGAATCAAGGAAAATATCAAAGGAGTGCAAAGAAAAGTCTACAAAGTTGAAAACTTGTTTGGATGAAAATGAGATGCTCAAGAAGGAGATCCAAAGGTTGAAATATTCTTTGCATCATTATACAACTAGTAATGATGAGATAAAAACTGCATTTCAATCCATGCGTATTACAGATTTGTCTCTTGTTAAAGATATGGATGTGCTCAACAGAAAGGTCTGAAGCAACAAGAGGAAAAGACTGGTAAACAAGGATATATGTGATCTATCATCCAGAGGAGGTCATAAAAAAAAATGAATCTATGCATTCAAGTAAGTTATAGCTTATTTGGTATTGAATATTGCTTGAACTTTTTGATTCATTCATAATCACTAGTTTTGTTATTTATTCATTTCAACTTTCTGTTGATTTGCTTATTATGCTGTTGTGAATAATATGAGTGTCCTTATTTCTACTAACATTTTCATGAACATTATGTTTGCAATGCAGATCAACATTGGTTGCTGAAAACCATTTGGCGATGAGATTTCCATTGGAAACTCACTAGGCTCTATCTTGACTTCTAAATCTATGAAATCAATGTTAAATGATAACAAAATGAAAAAGATTAAGGCTTCAATTAGTGATAACATTATGGATGAAGTTGGAAAAATATTAGACACTACATTGCTTCAGGGGGCATGTGACTTTTCTAGCATCAGTAGGGAAGCATATGCAACAATGTTTAAGATGATACAGAAGGCATTTGCAAATGTAAGTATTAAGAAGTTTCCAATCCCACGACCATTTCATCTTTTAAAAAAAAGAGACATGTTAAACCAAGGTATGCAGACAATAGTTGGTAATCCATCTCATATCAATGAAGTGTATTGCTCGAAAGGAGAATGTCTAGCATATAACAATTCGAACAATTTATTTATTGATGTTAATCAGCTACTAACATTTATCATAAATTTTTATGGTATTACAAACAAAAATGTCAATAACAAGCTGATAGTTGTTCTCAAGTTAGATGAGTCTGAAATTATAAAAGGACAAAAAATGGAGAGAGTCAGTCTTACGATCATGAATGGAGCACTTTCAAATCCAAAAGACTTAGAAGGCCTCAGCTTCAGTGTTCACTCAGAAAAAGATATCTGGTGGTTGGCAGCATTTCAGGTATAGCAGTTCCTTCGCATAATCAATAGGGATAATCATTTTAATATGTATTTCATTTGGCAAATCTTCTCTGTGTTAATATTATGAGGCTAAATTACGTTTTTTTTTTCTCTTATAGGTGATGAAAGAAGACCATGACATTCTCTCATGGATATTTAATAGAACGTCATATCCTGCCACCATAAAAAATCAAATGGAGGGAGTTCCACTCAATATTCTTGGAATTGGCACTTTCAACATAGAGTGACATTTAGCAGGAGATCTGAAGACATTAAAATGTATGTTCAATTTATCCCATGGCGCTAACTCTAAACACCCCTTGTTTGTACTGCATGAAGATAGCAAAGACATGACAAGGAGTACATGAATATCGAGATCGAGAAGATCCTAATTGGAAACCCGTACTACCGATTCCTCTTCAGAATGTTCATATCTGTACATTGCATGCAGAGATGCGTATAATAGAAAAAATAATATATCTTCACATCTTGTTTGCATGGAATTCTGAGCCAAAGGCATTTGCGAAGGAAGCTATTTCCAGATTAGAGGATGTGTTGTCTAAAGCAGGCTTACATAAAGGCCACGTTAAAATAAAAAAGGATGACAAGCTATTAGGTAAAACAGGAAATATTCCATGCAAGCTAAGCATTGGAGGATCCAAAGCTCGAAGATTTTTATCCAAAGACATGACAAGGAGTACATGAATATCGAGATCGAGAAGATCCTAATTGGAAACCCGTACTACCGATTCCTCTTCAGAATGTTCATATCTGTACATTGCATGCAGAGATGCGTATAATAGAAAAAATAATATATCTTCACATCTTGTTTGCATGGAATTCTGAGCCAAAGGCATTTGCGAAGGAAGCTATTTCCAGATTAGAGGATGTGTTGTCTAAAGCAGGCTTACATAAAGGCCACGTTAAAATAAAAAAGGATGACAAGCTATTAGGTAAAACAGGAAATATTCCATGCAAGCTAAGCATTGGAGGATCCAAAGCTCGAAGATTTTTATCAAATTATTCTGGCAAACAATCCAAGATTCAATACTTGGTTTGGAAAGAGATTATAGCTACAACTCAAGATTTTGAAGAAGAAGGTTCTACTTGTATACACAAAGTAGAAGTTTGGAAAAAATAAGACAACATGGTAAAATACTTGAGAAAAGATAAATTTTTAAATATTGATGTACAAATGACATAGAAAACAACTAGTGAATTTGTGGATGCAGTTAGAAGTGCATGGGGTGTAAATCATATAATACATTACATGGTAAGATTTTGATGTTACACTACTATAGACAAATATGTGCAATTAATTTACATACTTTTGGTACTGATTTAGATTATGTTTTTATGACATGCAGCACATATTACGGCATCATGTGACATTCTTTGCAAGAAATAGCGGAAGTCTTAGCATATGGTCATCGCAAGGAATGGAAAAATCTCATTGGCAAGCAAATCTTTAATGAATTTTTTACATAACTATATAGCTTGCAACAAAATGATTATGAAACTGCAACATTTGGAGCAATCCATTCATCACTTCCAAAACTAGGGAATGGAATTGGGACTATTTGTCCAAAACCTCCTTTTGTATCAGGAATCTACATTGATTTATAAAAAAAAAAATCCCACTATCAGCAAGATCTTTTGCGGTTTTACCTCTATATTGAAGCTGTCGAATATTAGTGTGAATAACATCTAACACACCTACTAAAGATCCACTAGGCTCCCATTCATTTATGTTGGATGGATATAAATCTGCAAGAGAAAAATGATCAGATTGGCAAGTTCACTAATAGATATTAATGAATGGCAAAAATCAAAGTACTGTAAAATATCAATACTCACAGTTGCTTTTTTTTTTTTGTGATCCTGACGGTTAAATCCTTGCACATTTATCTCTGAATGCATATATACACGTTGGACTAGAATTTTAGAAATAGAATTTTCCTCCTAATGATGTTTTGAAATTTAAAATTTTGGCCTTCTCATAAAATCAAAATGATAGTTTTGACCTTTTGCTTTTTCGAAATGCTCCTCTTGATGATGGATGCATCAAAACCGAAGAGTTTTTTGAATATGTTCTTGGCACCCAAAACCATTATCATCAAAACCATTATCATCTTTCTCGTTGAATAGAAACACAGAGTCGATTGAGAGGCATGGCGTCCTTGATGGCGCCATTCGTAATGTGCAGGCGAAATTCTGAAACACTGAACTATGAATCTGAAAATATGTGTAGACAAAAAGCCATGAATATGAAAATATGTGCTGGCAAAAATTTGAAACATTAAACTATTTGGTGCTACGAATTAGCTCTAGTTAACCCTGTTAACCATGATTTGACAACGCATATAAAGTTAATGGTACATCGATTTTCTCATTTCAACCATCTGTCATATTCACTTTCAATATTTTTGGGTCTCTTCGGGCAATGATGAGCTGCACGCGATTCTGCCATGCTGATGGAATCAAAGCAGCGAGGGTAGCCTGGTTGTTGAACGAGTAATAATTATTAAACTGGGAGCTGTTTGGTAATAGTTCTTCCTCAGAGAGCACGATAAAAGTTTGAATAAATCAAACTAATATAAGTGTCTTCAATCGGGTCTGTTTCTAATCTATGTACTAATAGAACAATTTTTGCCTTAATTGAATAAGCGTGCGACAACTTAAGACAATTATAGACAAACAAAAATTATTGATAAAAAAAGGAATTTATAATTCTGAATCTGAATCATCAATATACATCTCTTGCTGTCTTATCTCACTGTTGTGTCTATGATTTAGTTGGAGAGTCTAGAGAGTGTGTTTTATAACGAGTAGTGCACATGTATTTATATTGCTACAGGATAGGTCTTTTGGCCTTTTAATTATAGGTCCTTTGGTCTTTTAATTCTCTGTAGTAGATCTAACCGTTTACAACGGTTGATATTCAAATATACGCTATGTTTGCAAATTTTTCACGATAGTTTGTCTCTTCGTTTAAGCTTCATGTTTCACGAATTGTTTGCAACACTTGTCTCTTCGCAACATCTTCGTGTTTCGTGAATTGTTCGCGACAGATGACAATTTTGAGCTTGAAGAAGAATCCAAAATATTTCGTGAATTGTTCGCAACAATTTGCGACATCTGAGGTTTGAACAAGAAACATGTCATGACAAGAACTTGTTCGCGAATCTTTCGAGCTTCAACAAGACACTGTTTCGCGAATCTTTTGAGTTTCAAGCAAGATAAATTTCGCGAATCTTTTGAGGTTGATCATGAATAGAAATATTTTGAGTTCAAGTTCGTTTCTCATCCTTTGTCAAGTAAATTGTCCACTTTGTTAGTAGAATCGATATCTGTCTCATTAGGTGTTCTACATTGACATTCGTCGACTATTACTATTCAAACAAAGCCCCTACTCTGCCCTATTAAGTACAGACTACGTCACCATTCACTATGCCAGTAACTGCGCTATCTTACAATTGTTATCTATATCCTTTATACCAACATTATAGTTTGAAATCTTCATGACTTCACAACTGACGCATGCATATATATAAAATATCAAAGTGGCATATGAAGAGTAGAGTGACACTCAAGTGAGAGAAAAATATATGAGTGTTAGATTTCTTCCACGAATTCCATTATATCAGACTATCTGATTTCTTAGAATCAGAGATCTTTAGAGAGAGTGAAAGTTGTTCAAAAAGTAGAGATATTATTCAATCTATCAGTAGGATCACAACACAATTTCATCCAAACTATTTCTGTATTCACGACTAATTATCCTTTTTTTTAGATTGTTCAATCATCACGGAAATTACATCCTTAGAGATACGTCTGATCAATAAGTTCAATGGAGAAGACTTTCACATGTGGAATTTCAAAATGAGGATGATACTGATTGAGAAAGAGCTTTGGGGATACGTCGATGGTTTGATAGCCAAGCTGGTTGAACCCGACATGCTGACACTTGGGAAGCTAAGGATGGCATAGCACTAGCCATTGTGTCTTTGAATCTAAAAGATTCACAAATAGTTCATGTTGCAAATTGTTCTAGCTCCAAACAAGCATGAGACATTCTTACAAGTATGACATCAAAGACTAGGACATTTAAATATGAGAGCAATCTTGTACATGCATCATAATACTATGGTCAAAGAATTAAACATTAACGCTACCTCCATTGACAGACGACATGTCTGTGAGATGTGCCTATTGGGCAAACAACCCAGATCAAGATTCCCAAAAGGACAAGCAATCGGAGCTAAGTCCATTTTAGAATTGATGCATAGTCATTTGTGTGGCCCTATGAGTACTCCCTTTATGGGGTCAGCACTATCTTTTATCATGTTTATCAATGACTATTCAAGATTTACCAGTATATTATGTTCATCAAGAACAAGTCTGAGGCATTAAACTATTTCCAAGAATTCAAGTAGTTTGTTGAGACACATACTGGTCAAAAACTCAAGACCCTACACACTAATAGTGGGGGAGAGTATATGTCAGACGAAATATTGGACTATCATCATGCAACATTCATCATCAGTTCACCACCAGCTACACTCCACAACAGAATGGAGTAGCCGAAAGGAAGAACTGATCTTTACTCAATGTTGCACGATCAATGTTATCAAATGCTCAGTTATCCAAGAAATTTTATCTACTGCATGCCATCTACAAAATTATTCAAATAGTTGACTGAAAGGCTCCATTTGAAGCCTACTATGGATATACACCAAGTCTCAAGCACCTTCGAGTGTTTGGTTGTCTTTGTTATGTGTAGATTCCATCTGATTTGAAAAAGAAGTTCGATATTGTTAGCTCTAGAAGTATCTTCATCGGATACTCGACATCACATAATGTGAAGAATTTTAGATCATTTGAGATCCAAATCCATAACCTAATCTTTGGTTAGAAATAGATCAATCCTACCAATGTTGCCAATGTAAAAAATCAACATCTACTTAATGAAAGAGATGCAAACTCAATAAGAACTTGATCAAACATCAAACATGATATGATGAAGTTGTTGTCCATACAAGAATAGTAAGCTATTGTATTTCACACCCGCGGATCCAAAAATAACATAAAATAAGCATTCTACACACAGGATTGCAAGATATCACAAATATAGTGCACCAATGGATAGATGAACCCAAGCATGAGCATCCAACAAACATTAAGAATAACTTGAACAAGCTCTCCTTCCTTAATGCTCTCATTAATGCAATCTAACTCATCATTCAAAGCCTTCACTCTCAAAACAAAAATATTTGGGCTCTCTTCATTTAAAGATTTGTCTTCTTAGAGTCAACACTCTAGAAGTAGACTTGGATTCATAAAGCTTCTTTAATGAATCCCAGCATCCTTTGATGAAGTACTCTTACCAACTTCCTTGAGAAGTTCATTGGTAACATTCATCTTTATCATGTGTAGAGGTCTTTTAGCTCTCTTGTCATACCTCAATTGTTCTTGTTATGTTGTTGGCCTCTCCTCCAAACCTATAACAATATTCAAAAAATCATTCATCTCAAGAAGTGATTCCATCCTCACTTTCCACAATGAATAGTTGCTTGAGGTAAGCCTATCATTGCCTTCCAACATGTATCTACTTGATGTAGCCATGTTGCAATGACCTGATCCTTCTCTTTCAACCTGTTCCAATGCACAAAGCACTCTTTTGAAATACAACAAATGTTTTAAAAAAGAAATCACAAAGATATGGAACTTCTCAATTCCCTCATAGCACTTATATCTAGCAAATCAACACATGGAATGTAGAAATCTTGATCAACCTATGATCAACTATGATCTATACTCAATCTAATGACTCTTTCCACCTACTAAGATTGAAACACACTCTAATGAAGTTCAGTAACCTTACAAAATAGAGATCCAATCAAAATTCAGGTTTTGACAAAATCACAAAAAATTGAGTATTTCAAATTCTACATGCAATTGCTAGAACTTGATATAGAATCTTGTAGCCTCAAGTGAGACCTTCCTAATGCATAAAAAATCGACTATTTCTAGCAAGTATGGTGTGAAATCAAAATTCCGCAAGTTCATTCACCTAAACTGAGTTTTGACCCTCAAAAGATCCAATCTACATATGCAAAAACTCAAATTTTGAGTAGAAGTCAATCTAGCATGCTCTAGCATTGATATCTCCCCCAAATCCTTGATAGAAGTGCTTGATCATTTCATAACCTACAATACAAGCTCTGATACCATGTCATGAATTTCATACTATTTAAGATCCAAATCCATAACTAGATCTTTGGTTAGAAATAGATCAATCCTACCAATGTTGCCAATGTAGAAAAATCAATATCTACTTAATGAAAGAGATGCAAACTCAATAAGAACCTGATCAAACATCAAACATATGATATGATGAAGTTGTTCGTACAAAAACAATAAACTATTGTATTTCACACGTGTGGATCCGAAAATAGTATAAAATAAGCATTCTACACACAAGATTGCAAGATCTCACAAATATAGTGCACCAATGGATAGATGAACACAAGAGAACTCATGTATAAGAATGAAGTGGGATAAGAGAGAGAGAATGTGTCTCTTCACATGAGTGTACAAGTATATATAACAGGTCCATGACTCATTAATGAGTTTGGTTTCCCGCCGTAGCAGAAACCCTAGCATTAATGTGGATTAGATTCAATGTCTCCAACATTCAAATTTGAATCTACAAAACTCGTGTACTACACTTTTCCACACGTTCAAAAAGTGTGTATTCAAATGCTTTTAGACTAATATAACTTTGAAAAGTTAAACTCTAAATATAATATGAAAATTGGCAGCACTTGTAAATAAATGGAAGGGGAGGGATTGGGAGTCTAGCCAATATATAATCAACTTGAAGCTTTTTTATAGCTCTCAATCCTTCGAAGAACAAGATGCACAACACACACACACACACACACACACACACACACACACACACACACTGCAACAGTCATCGATACTTGATGTGGCAATTGTTAGATTACTCAAATCTACAGGCCAAACTCATTAGGTTTTTCTTCACCATAAAAGAATATGGTTAAATCCTCTTGCTAGAGATTCATTGGCCAAGGGTTTGTTGGCACTTTTACTTTTGACATTCCCTTGAACCTCTAGTAACTTCTCTCTTATTTTTAAGTTGTAAGTTCAGGTTTGGGCATGTTAGCCTTTGGGCTGCATCACCATATGAGCAAAAAAAAAAAAATGGGAGGCCTCCACCCGCCGTCTCCATAAAAAAAAAAAATTTTTTTTTTTTTTTATGGAGGCCCCACCCGCCATGGCGGGTGGGGCCTCCATTAAAAAAAAAAATAATTATGGGAGCCCGCCACAGTGGGTGGAGGCCTCCCACACTTTACATATATATAATACATTTTACAAATAAAAAAAAATTTCAAGTCCATTTTTGAAAATGGATTTTGTGAAAGTCCAAAATTAATTGATCCTATGTCACTGACCAACAACTATTTTTTGAGAATTCATGTATAAAAAAACTAGATTCTTTATCTATCGAATCTGCAATTGTCCGATTTGATGCACCACAGCTTCCAAATGACAATTTTTTTTCTAGCCTTATCCAAAGCTTGCTTAACCCGACACATATTCTCCTCTAAATTCTTCATGAATCTATCTCTTGTTCTTGTCTAGTGATTGCGATCACCCTGCTTTGATACCTAGTTAACAAAAGTAATGTTGATCGATTCAATCACACAAGCACATTAGAACCAAGTGCTTCCAAGACAAGACAAGAACCAATTGCTCCACACACACTGTGTATTTATTAAACCTCAAAGTACAAGAAAACTGGACATAAGCAGTAATTAGGGGCTCGAGAAGCATTCACCCACCATGTAGAACTGAGAGAGAGAGAGAGAGAGAGAGAGAGAGAGAGAGAGAGAGAGAGAGAGAGAGAGAGAGAGAGAGAGAGAGAGAGAGAGAGAGAGAGAGAGAGAGAGAGAGAGGCTGTAAAAGAATCGACAAGTAACCACAAAATAACTAGTTAATTATTGTCTTTTTAACTCATAGAATCAATAATATTGTTGTCGATAGACAGATTGGTGAATCTATAACAAACCGAAAAGCAAAGATAAAATCGTTACTGCTTCTTGTAGCCAATAATTTTTTTCCTTTAAAATGGTCCGATAATAATGAATTGCTCACTTACTGAAGCTAGGCATGTATTATGATTCCATTGTGGCTAAACAAAGATATTGTGGCTGCCCATGCAGATTGATGTGCTTTATTGCTTTGCATGAAAACTCATACTACGTGCTACATGAACGCGTGCTTTGCATCTATAAAATTAATTATTACTACACTTGTGCAAAAGTAGTGTTCTAGTCCCACATGATTCTTGCATGAAGAGCCACTAGCGATCGATGCTACCTCACTTACACACTATCTTACCCACACTCTTAGATTATACCAATACTTACATGCAGAAGTAGTTAGGGGCATTCACTTCCAATAACTACATGCACAAGTATTTCAAGCAATCACTTACGAGTTAGGAAATTGAGTAGTCATCCAAGGTCCAATTCTCAAAAGTTGAGAATGCCTCCACTTTTTATTCTTTTATTTAACGTCAACTTTCTTCCAAACTCCATTGACCAATGTCAACACATATTATTTCCCTTGCAAGGGAAGGCCAAAGCTAATGCCTAGCATAACACCCAATAAAAAGCTAAAATAAGCCTATTATTTCACTTGCAATGGAAGGCCAAAGTTAATGCCTAGCATAACACCCAATAAGAAGCTAAAATGAGCCCCTGTTAAAATCCCACTGGCAGATTTAGCATTGCAAAGGTCACCAGAAAATCTATGCAAGAATAAGTCAAGTCTCAACACTGCACGTACCCATGTCCAGTAGTAGTAGTAAGTAGGGTGCAGAGCTCCAGACTCAGTGTCACAGATTCCAGAGTAACCGCCCACCTGCTGCTACTTAGCCCATGAAGGATCACTCTATAGTGATTGTCAGGCCTGACAAGATAATTCGACATATCCACAACTTTTGCGGTTTGAGGAATCAGGATCCAGGAAGACCATTTGTGTTTGCCTATATTTATATATGCGTGTACCGTTTATGCTCCATTGAATTTAAGGTTGGATGCGAAAGTTTTGCTCATCACGAACAGCACCATTCAATTTTCTGATTTAACGCTAGTTGCACCATCTTTTTTGGATCAACTAGGCTATTTACAGACACACCTACTCCGTTGCTCTTGCATGGCATTGGGATTGAGGATATAGAAATGGTGTACATCAATTTGTAGACTAGCAAGAGGGAAGTTGAACGTCAGTGTAGGCTGATCAAATGGATGCCCAGTGCTATATTCGATTGGAATGGATCACTGGATTTGAGAGCCAGATGATGTGGAAAGTGGGTTGTGAGCTGGAGGGCAAGAAGGAACGTATAAGAAGTGAGATAAGTAAGAGCGTAGCGAGGGATGATAAGAGTTAGACAAGGAGCGTGCATCGAGTTACATGTATTATGTCGGTGTTGTGGAGCTCAGAGCAGCTGCTTTTGCAAGCACCAATACATCCTGGGCTTCAGCATTTCTGCCAAACGGACGTGGATTTTTTGGTACATCAAGCTATGACATCTTGCGTTGAGTCTGTAGTTCCTTTGCCGACGGCTCCCCAACTTCTTGCCGAGAGTCAGCAGACTTGCTTGCTTCCATCTTTTGCAGCAGGAATAGAAAGTGAGGTTTTTGTGAGTGATGATGATGCCGCTTATTCGGCTTTGACTGTACAGCCTCCACTTTTCGATGCGTTGGACCTTGTTACGCCATATGCTCCCCAGCAAGAATTATCAGGAGTATTAAGCTTGATGCATCCCAGAATGAGCACTCCAACTATGCATCCGAATTTGGTTACGACATTGAAGTCCATCATATCTCCACCCGTTCCGTCATCCTGCATTGGGCCACAAGAGCTGGTGCTTGCTTGTTCTGAGAATGATGCATCTTACATACAAACTTGTACATTTCCTGATTGCGAAGTCAGCGAGTTAGATGCATTTCAAATGCAGCAGGTTGATTCCCCACAGCTACATACAACTAGACAAGATTCTCACAAAATTGATAAATATAAAGATGAAGAGATAGCAGTGGTGCCAGTGGATCTAATACAGAATCGCAGACCTGTTAGATGTATACAGGAAAATTGCAACAAGACATTCAAAAACCAGCAAACCATGAAAATGCATTTGAAAACACACAAGGCTGAAGAAGCTGCATCGCGCCTAGGAGCTCATTCGTTATCAAGCGCTACATCGTCCTTGAAGGCAGGCCATAACAAGAAAATTCCTTCCAGATGTCCTGTTTGTAAGCAGACGTTTGTGGGACTATATGAGCTACGGCGCCATTTTGGTCGCAAGCATTTAGAAGGAGAAAAGAGGTACGCTTGCCAGAAATGTGGAAAGAAGTTTTACATTGAAGTGGATCTTAGAGATCATGAAAAGCTCTGTGGAGAAACTATAAAATGCAAGTGCGGTCTAAAGTTTGCGTTCAGATGCAACCTTGTTGCTCATAAGAAAGGGCATCCTGAATGCAAAGATCATCAATCAGAGGAAGACACCATATCTATTGCTTGATGCGATCAACCTGTAAGTTAGACATTATCTCGACTTAATGTGATAGCAACAGGAGCAGCAACCTTGACAAACGAGCGGCATGGAAAACTTTTTTCCTTTTCAGATTAAGTTCTGCTACCTCCGTGCTGGTTGAAATTTTTATTTTGAGTTAGTAGTTTACAAGCTTCGTCAGTTTAGCACACGCAAAAGCACAAGTAAAGACTATCCCAAGTTAAAACGTCGATCATAGATTGATATTCTGTACTCTGAAAACGTACTGTCTCAATTCATAGTAGGAAGATGTAGTTGCAGCTGAGAAAGATCATAGGATTGGTTTTCTATCCAATGTGAAAGAATCTCTGGAATGAATTTCGAGGTCGATAATATTGCTGATAGCCTGCGTTGCACAAGAATGAGTTTTTGTGAGTTGTTATTTCATCTTACATCGTACTGCTCATGCGAATGAGCCCATTCCCCAACTTATGCAAACAGGGAAATTTAAAATCATCTGTTATCATTATCAGCATCCAGAAACCTCAAATTGGAACATATTTTGTTGAACTGATCAGCATGAATGATTTTTGTCTCTTAGATGTTCTTTCACGTGCACATCTCTTGGATTGCAAGAAAAAGCTCTGCCCGTGTTTGTTGCCTATGGAATCCTTGAAATACTAAATTCTTACATTTCATATTTTATGCTAAAGCTAACAAATGAAATCAAACCACCTTCCTTATATGTGTATCTTGATGTAGTACATTTTAAGATGTTTGATTCTATTTTCTTTTTTGGGCTAATATATAGCTTGTCGGCAGCGGAAAGCAGCAACATTCTGGTCCAGTAGACTCACTCGCACAATGTGCACACCTGCGGGCTGTGAGTGGGATCCCATCCTTACCGTCTAGCCACCCGCCTCTTTCCCACTTGACCCCAAAAGAGTTGGTACCAGGGGGCAAGGGTATTATGTCTACTTTCAACTTATATGTAGGTGATGTTTTAGTCTCCATTTACTTATGGAAAAAATGCACTCTTCTAGTGCCTTTCATGGTAGTAGCCGCCTATGTGTAAGTTTAAAAATGACATTGGGCCTCTAGTTTTATTTTAATTACAAGGCCCAAGTCAAGTTTATTTTATTTACAACTTCAATTGCGTGCTCATTAGGCCACGGGCTTATACAATCTGGATGACATGCCCTCGCAACACATTTTATTGGAGGATTTTATTTATTTACTCTTCGTTGGGAATACCCCCAACAGTGGTCGTGGTTGGTAAACCCCTGGTCGTGGCACAGGTTGTTGTGGCGGGTAGGGGCGGTAAGCTCGATAAATGGTGGGTCTGGTGGCTGCTGGGAAATGATTTCGTAGTTGAGGGCATTCATTAGCAGTGTGATGTTGTGAGTAGATTGGACACCAGACATTTTCTCTTGCTGGAAATGATTTCTCAACAATTTGTTTCATGGCAGTTTGGAAATCGGCAGTGAGTTTATCCATATGTGATTGTTGAGCTTTTTGCAAGGTTTCCATTTGATGTAGAAGTTCAGAAGATTGAGCAATATTATCAGAGTTAGGATGATCCGGATTCTTAGATTTCTTTTCACGATGGTCAAAGTCATCATCGGAACCTTTGTCTTCTTCACGGATAGCATCGGTCATCACATCTTTAAGTTGATCATAAAGGTCAACTGGTTTGAGTTCACGGCGGATGTTTTTAGGCAATCCAACTAAAAATAGTTTTATGGCCATGCGTTTAGTGATATTTTCATCAACACATTCTACTTTGAGATGTTTAAAACTCTCAATGTAGTTTCGAACAGACTCTTCGCGACGCAACTTGATATGAGTAATTTGAATGAACGGGCTTTGAGTCAGTTTGGATGGTTTGAAATGCTTGATGAGAGTGTCCTTGAGGGTGGTCCAAGGAGCAAGATCAGGAGTTTCGAGATTCAAGTGCCACTCCTTGGCGGTGCCTAACAAAGAGGTTTGACTGGCAGATAGGGAATATAGAGAAAGATGTGATGTTCTATTAGTAAACGAGTAAAATCTGTGAGATAGAATTTGCGGAGCTGCTGAAGGACTGATCTTAATGAGATCTAGTCTCAGTGAAGTCAGCGAATTCTAAAACAAAGATTTTGATGAGAAATAAGGGATTTTGACAGTATAACGGGCTGTTTTCTCAAAATCTGACTATGGTTAGAATTCGTGGAGGTGATAAAATGAAAGATCAGGGTCTGTTAGAGATGCAGACAGACTGGCGAATTCTGATATACCTGTTTGGTTGTGAAAAAGGTCATTTGGGTCACTTATTTTGAAGAAAATGCCCAAGTTGACTCTTTTGTTGCTTCCCCCCGGTTTGAGAAATGGCTTCGCAGCTCGTGTGGGACCTGGAGAGACGACGCGTGTTGTTTGTTGGTAGATAGAGATAAGCACACGAGCAAACATACAACACGGAAGCAAGAAATAAAAGAAAAAAAGGAGAAGAAGCTAGGTCGAAAAATACTTAAAAAGCGGCAACGGCGCCAATGTTAGAAGTATTTCTAGTGTGTGCGGTGGCTAGATCTACTTACGGGTGTAGTATAGGGATGTAGAGATTCGTCCACTTTTTAAGTTTCTACAATAAGCTTCAACAGAAATATGGACAAGAATGAGAGCACTAAGGCTTACCCAACTAGTGCCCAAAACGGAAATAAACTAATTAGTAACAACAATAAAAATCCTTGCTAAGGCTTACCCAACTAGCAAGGTGACTAGACTAATCCTAGATTAACACCCGAAGGGTAATAAAATGAGATTGCGGCTAATACTAAACAAATAAGCAATAATGAACATGCCACAATAAAATCGATGAAAAGGAGGCAAGAGGAGGCCCGAGCACCTTCCCTCAAGCTATGCACCTTTCCAAGGGGAACACAAATGAAATAGAATGATAATTCAAGATAGCTTAGTCTCAAAAGTGTTATTTACAATGCAAATATACCTCTCCTTTTATGGCAAAGAGGGTCTTTTATAAGTGTCTACTAACTTATGGGACTAATCTGTTTTTAGCCTTTCTAGAACTTCTAACTTAGGATTTAGAACTTCAATTTTCTTAACTTAGGACAACTTAAGATAAAATATTTCTAATCTTAACTTTTCTAAGTCTAAGTTCTAAATCGAAGTTTAAACTATTTTATTATTATTTAAGCATCTACTCATGGACTTACAAAACACATGCCATGGCTTGAAGTTTATTGACATATACTCATACGTGGTCTTATAAAACACATGCCACGAAATTTTATTATTTTTTTATTTTCTTTGTATTACAACATTTGCCAACAATAGAAGCCTGCGAGAGTTAGTTCCAAGCAGATTGTAAAACTCAAAGAAAAATCATAAAAAATTCAAGAAAGCCTTGAAAAAATCCAAAAAAATTCAAGTTCCTAGTGAAAAAAAGATGGGAAAGTACCAGTGAACCCTAGAAGACAGCAAAATTTTTAGTTCTAGTAGTCAAGAACTCTCGTAGAGGATTCTGAAGTTCCATCTCAGTGAGACCAGGACACAGAAGAGCTTACGAGAGTTAGTTTGATTCCAATGAGCAGAAAATTGGATTTAAGTGCAAAAAAATCACTAAAAAATGAAGATCTAGCAAATCCTTCCAGTAAGAACTCTCGCAGTCCCTCTCAATGAATTCAGAATGTCAATTTACATCAGTGATGAAGCCTGCGAGAGTTAGTGTGAAGATCTGGTGAAGATCAAGCCAAAAGAGTGGTTTTGGACCCTCGCAGACAATGAAATTTTCACTTCTTGCGAGAGTTAACTCTCGCAGAGAATTCTATAGTGAGATCTGACCTAGATCCAGCTATTGTGAGCCTTGCGAGAGCTACTTCCCAGAGATCTGAAAGATATCAAGTTTTTTACCTGCAAAAATAGCTAAAGAACCTTCGCACAGCCAACCCTCACACAAGAGAACCCTTGCAGACTAGATCAGTGGAAAGATATACATCAGATCTAGCTACTATCAAAATCTCAGGTCAATCAGTGCAAGGAGTAAAAAGTTATCAAGGAAAAACCACCGTAAAGGGCCCCTAAAATTCACTTCCGACCGATCAAATTGATCAGATCCTTAGAGATCCAGACTACATCCTACTATATAAGCAAGATCCAATCACTTTGGAACCCACCATCGGATGAATCTGAGATCAGGACGATCAATAGCACGAAGGATAGCAAATCAGGCACCAAACCTTCCTAGATTAGCAACCGTGCAACAAGAGGCAGAACCGGAACCAATACCAATGGATCCAATGGGCCAACCCGTACCTGTCGCACCCTTGCATGCAGTTCAGAGAGCACCACAGATGGAGATACCAAAATACGACGGATCATCAGATCCCATCCGATTCCTCTAGATCTACGAGCAAGCTTGTGAGATCTACGGTGAACGGACACCTACAGAGAAGCTGATGTTGTTTCCCATGTCCTTATTGTCAATGGCTTAGGATTGGTTTTTCAACCTGTCAGAGGAAGAAAAATCCACCTGGAAAATGGTTAAGGCGGCTCTCATTACGCGCTTTAAACCAAGAAAGTTCCTGGAAGACCATTCCTCCTGCTGAGCAAAGTCAAAATAGGAAAACGAGAAAGGTTCAGGGACTATATTGAGCGGGTCAAACACTTATGATCTGAGTGCAGTGTAGCCCTAACTCCCGATCACGCGGTGATCATGTGGTTCCTAGCCGGACTACCACGAAGCATCAGAAGAGAACTGAAACGACGGGAGCAGTACGCTACTCTGCAAGAAGCTATGGAAGATGCCATCAGGGAAGAGGATGAGGGATCTGACGACGAATATCTATCCACCCACACCCCTACTCCCTTGATCGCATCATCATCATCAAACGCATCTGCTCTATCCACCGAACTACTGTTGGAACAAATGACAAAATTACACAAACAACAGATGGAGCAACTTATGGCGCAAACTGACCAGAAACTAAAGGCCTTACAAGGAGCTGTAGCAGTAACGCCACATCAACCGGAACCAACTAGCTGCAGTATCCAAGACGGGAAAATGTATGGTGTTCAGTATGCACGCAAAACCATACAGTGAACGAGTGTCCCGTCCTAAAGCAAAATCTTGTTCAACAGAAGAGAAGTCCTTATCAGACTTCCTATCCTTACCATCAAGGGGCACCCAATGCGGCACCAAGGTACGGCGCACCAAATCAACCACAGCGTATGGCCTTACCTGCTTCACCAGGGCCAGCCAATCAACAAGTGGCCCATGTAAACCTGACAGCAGCAGAACCAGAGATGCAAATGCCACCTCAACCTGAGCAGCAGCAATGGTACGGGACAGATGAACCATTTATGGATCCTGCCATAAATGAATATGTTGCGGCCTATGCAGCTCAAACTCATCGACAAGGCGGAAGAAACTACGGCTGCTACGGATGCGGTGAAGGACATAGAATTGTAGAATGTCCCTACAAGGGACAATTTACATCCTTCTGCCATTATGGACACTGTTACAAGAATTGTCCATTTAAACGTGGAACCAGTGCACCTCTTAACCTCATTGCAATACAACAACTAGCAAGTCCAGCAGGGATGCCATTGGAAGGACGACAATTCCACGCTCTTGTGTTAGTTGTTACGCGAGCACATAAGAGGAAAGAAGTGACTCCCTCACCACCACCATCAGTCATTGACGACCAACCCTCAACTTCCGCGCAATATCCGAATGTGAGGGAAGAGATAAAATAGTACCAAAAAATACGACCCTAGGTACAGAAAGCACAAGCGGAGGAAAAAGAGCAAGAAGGCGATAATCCTATGGAACCACCAGTTGGCGTCGAACGGGAACTGCAAACGGGCTCACCACTACGCACTGATCAGAATGATCGGTTGCACAAACATGAACCACCTTTCCACATGGTGGTGCCCGAGGAACCACGCACTGAAAGGCTCGCACTTTTACTATCAAGTCGTGTTAGTTTACCACTCAGAGAACTAGCACGGATTGCACCACAAGCGAAAAGCCTTCTAGCTGAATGGGCCAAAGCGGATGAGGATCCAGTAGCGCCTGAGCCCATATATTGTACGGGCTATGAAGAAACAAGTAACGTCCTCCGCATCGGAGCAGCATGGGAAAGTGAGGAACACAACATCACTTTGCCAATCAAACACAAGAGATACGAGGACAAGGCGACAATGCTAGATGGAGGATCGGGTGTCAATTTGATCTCCACTACTTTGTACAAAAAATGGGGTTTACAAGGATTGAAGCCAGCAAGATTTGCAATCAAGCTAGCAGATCAATCTTGTGTGAAACCAAAAGGTGTAGTTGCCGATATCCTTGTAAAGATAACAGGCATGCAGTTTGTGATTACTTTTGGAGTCATGGATATACTTATTCGAATCTCCATCTGCATATCGTGTTTTAGTGGGAAGACCATGGTTGAGGACTGCGCAAGTAGTACACAACTGGGGTTCGGGAAAACTCACCTTCGAGAATAGAGAGCAGGCTGTAAAGGTTGATCCAACCACATGGGCGGTGAAACCTATTGCACCCAAAGCTGATGACAGATCATCCATGACAGATCACATGATTGATCGCCCAAGGGCAGCCAAGGGGGGTCACTATCATTCAGAGACGGATGTTGTGATATGGATGGATGCATTAGCAACTATTGACTGCCAGGTGTGTCAATATGAACTAGATCCAGAACCTAGTACATCTTCACCCAAATGTTACACTATGGACACACCCATCACATTTGGGGTGAATATGATAAACGTAGCATGGTTGGTAGCGGAACCTATTGAGAACCCAGTGGACGATGATTTGGTCCCTTGGCAACATGCTCTAACTTATAATAAGGATATTGAGTTGACCGATGAACAGGTCCCATACCACATAGACCCAGATCGTTACAGAATCAAGAAAGTACCAGCTCAATCGCCACAAAAGTCTACTATGGCGAAAGTCTCAAGGATCGATCCACCCAAGGCACCTGCGAATAAGAAGAATCAGTTGAAGTAGCGCTACAACCAGGTGATCCATTGGAGTGATGTACCCGATGAGGCGATAGCTACAGTGGATGTGGATGTTCGCAACCATGAGACGAATGTCACGGCAGTCCCGATGAAGGATAACAAGGACGAATCCACCAAGATGACAAAAAAGAGCAAAATGAAAGTATTGGAATCCTTGAAGTCAATCAAGTTGGACTCAGATATAGCATCATCTTCTACACAGGTGACAAAAAATCAAAAAATGACCAGTCGGGCTAAGATCAATATGCTGAAAGAGGAATCTCGATGAGCACCAATTCACGAGATGCCAGAGACTTTCAAGAACTATACCTTGGACGATGTGGTAATCATGATGCCGCAAGCCCAGAGAGAACCTGATCAAAGTCCGGCAGTAGCGAAACAAGTCTTCGAGGGACCTGCACGAACACAGTCAATGAACCTTGCCAAGCCAGGTGAAGAAGAAAAGATAGTGCATATGGGAGAGCAGTTAACACCCACACAATTCAAGAGACTATGATTATTGTTGCTGGAGTATAAAGACTATTTTTCATGGAGTTACAATGATCTTAAGGGCATTCCGCCAACAGTAGTCCAACACACCATACCCTTGGTGGATGGAGCAGTCTCCAAGGTAAGCCGTTACTACCGTTGCAACCCGAATTATATAGAACTGATCAAGCAGGAGTTGCGGAAGCTGATGGATGCAGATTTTATCTATGAAATCGAGCAAACGAAATAGGTATCACCTATAGTTATAGTACTCACGAAGAACGGCAAAATGCAGATTTGTGTGAATCTGAAGGCGCTAAATGTAGTCACCAAAAAGGACCATTTTCCTTTACCATTTACAGAAAGTGTCCTCAATAGGGTAGCTGGCGCCGAAGCCTACAGTTTCCTAGACGGCTTCGGCGGCTACAATAAGGTGAAGATAGCCCCCCAGGGCCAACACAAAACAGCATTCGCCATGGAATGAGGAACCTATGCCTATAAAGTGATGCCATTCGGACTTTGCAATGCCCCAAGCACTTTCCAGCGAGTCATGAAGACGACATTCAAATATTATTTACAAAAATTTCTGAAAATTTTCTTGGACGATCTGTGCGTGCATGGACCAGACTCAGAACACTTATCCAACTTGGAGAAGGTGTTACCAAAATGCCGTGAATACCAGATTTTCCTGAATCCAGAAAAATGTCAATTCTGGGTGACACATGGCTTGATTCTCGGCCATATAGTGTCAAAACACAGGATTGCCACAGATGTATCTAAGATCAGGATCATTGTTGATCTACCACCACCAGGGACGGTCCGCAAGGTCTACATTTTCATGGGTCATGCTAACTATTATAGGATCTTCATTCTTGATTTGGCAGAGTTAGCCCGACCAATTGATAAACTCACAACAATTTGACATTGGAACGAGGAAGCCCTAAAGGCTTTTCAGAAGCTTAAGGATGCATTGGTTTCAGCACCGATCTTACGCCCACCCAATTGGTCCATTGAGTTCCATGTGGATACGGACGCATCGAAGTATGTAGTTGGAGTAGTCTTAACCCAGCCAGGTGAACACAAAAAGGATTTTCCAATCCGATTTGCAAGCTGACAGTTCAGTGATACCAAAATGAATTATTCAACCACGGAGCAGAAAGCACTGGCAATGCACTGATCAAACACCCTTCCAATTGGTATATGGTCAGGATATTGTAATGCAAGTAGAGTTTTTAGTTTCTTCATTAAGGATTGCCACCACGCAACGTCTTAATGAGTCCAAATCTCTACAAACATGCTTATTAGTTGTGCACGCACTGGCAGCTGAAAAGAAAAGACACAAGGCATGACATGATCGCAGGTTACAAAAGAAGGATCTTCGCTCCGGAGATCTGGTCCTGATGTATAAAACCAAGGCGATTAAGGGAAAGTTAAAATTCACAGGCGAAGGTCCTTATAGGATCAAGGAAATTCTTGATCATGGAGCCGTGATTTTGAAAAAGGTAGATGGGACACCATTCAATACACCCATCAATGGTAGCCGGTTGCACAAATACTGGCCACCGCAGTAAGATAGATCCAGATTGGCGATGGCACATTACGAAAAGCTATTCTACTAAACCATCACCGCTAGATCTAAGAAGGTCAAGCCAAATTAAGCCAGATCCATCCAGATTCAGCCAAATCTGGCAAGATCGGAAAAATCCATCAGAATCCAAGAAGGATCCAGATCTAGATAGGATCAAGAAGAAAGCAGATCATCAGACTGACTGATGGATCTACTACCAAGTATCCATCCAAACTTCCAGAGAACCACCAATAGTCAGATCAAGCATGGATGAAGCTGATTACCAGTTTACAAAAGTTAAAAATCAGAACATCTCGAGATCTCATCTAAAAACACTCTGAAAGAGCACTTTTTTCATGACTTTTTGAGATCCGTTGGGAGATAGCTCTTGAAACTTGGACAGTCACCAGATCTGACTTAGATGCATCCACGAAAATCTCTGCAAGAGTTCCTGATGGAGGAATCATCATTTTTTAGTGTATGCGAGAGTTCTCAGAAGCTGAATTTTCAGAACCCTCGCAGAGCCTCAAGATCATCTTATCAACCCTCGCAAGGTCCCTAAATGGAATCAGAGAAGTAAAATTATCCTGCCTACATGGTTTGATCTTGAAAATCCAATCACAGTAACAAGTTGTGCAAGAGATCACTTCTTGCGAGAGTTGAGCCCTCGCAGACAGCCTGAACCCTCGCAGAACCTTCACATAGTAGTCAAATCACCTTTTGAACTCTCGTAGACTTCCCTGAGGTCTTAGAATTTTGTGAAGAATGTGCTTGCCAAAATTTGGGTGGAACTGAACAAGAAAAAGTGGATTTCATCTAATACGCACTCTAAATTCCACTATATAACGGCTGAATTCGAGTCGTTTGTCACCTTTGCTAGCGAAGCTCTGTCAAAATTTACACTGAAATTACCAAGTTTTCTGTTTGCGACCACACCTACCAGCTATCATCTGATCATACTGAACACCGATTTGTGCTCTGAACTACACTTCTTGTCATCCAACACTCGTTATTCACAGTTTTCTACTGTTTTCACAACCTTTTTCATTTTCCACCGTTCTCTCCATTTTTCTGACCTCTAATCATCACTGTTAACATGGCCTCCTCATCCTCTGAAGACTTTGGCGCCAAACAGGTGATCCAGTGTGACATCCCCGAGGTCACACATATTTGGCCTCTACCTTCTGACGCTCTGATCCGACCATGGCTACAGATAGCCGGTCCACTTCTAGCGGCAATGGGTTTTTACCCGGTGCTTTTCTATTCTGAGATTAACATGGGCCTCCCCCTTCATGCTTACGCCACCTGGGACGAGGAAAAGACTCGTTTCCACTTCCTGTACCAAGGTACCACATACAAGGTCAGGATTAATGCCGACTCGATGGTTACCATTGGCATTATGTCCGGTGGACGTCAGCCCTTCTCCCATTGCAACGCCAAAACTTTGATCAAGCCTTTCGTCACCCAAACTGCACCAGAAATCCCCATATAGACTAACAATGGTTACCTGATAGAGGCTATCACGGAACCCGTCATTCAAACGGCTGTGCATCTGTTGAATAACTTTCTGATTATTTCAACATTTCACAAAGACAGAATCCAGTCTAAGTTGCTGAGTCAGATAGTGGAATCCTTCTAGAATTCTCTAGTCCCTCCGTTGTGCCATACGACTGGCATAGCTTCCTTATTCGAGAACTAACCAACTCCATCAAACCCAACAACCGTGAGCAAATCGCAGCAAGCCCCCTGTTGTGTAACTTTGCCTGTGCACTTCTCCAGATGAAAGTGCACGGTTTCCAACGCTCATCTCTTTTGTCTACCCTCGTTCCACATACTAACCTTTATCTGCCATCTCAAGCATCCACCTCCTCCCAACCTGCAGTTATTAACACAACGGCCAACAAACAAAGGTGTGGCGCTGCCTCTACATCCACAACTCCACCTGCTACTCGAAGACGCACCTCCACTACCGCACTAACCACCCCATCAACAACCGCCACTTCTTCTTCCGTGCAACCCCCCACTCGGATTTCTGTTGTCGCTACCTCTCTTCCTGTTCCATCCACATCTGTTTCTGTCTCCATCTCCGTTTCTTCTGTTGTTATCACTCCTATTTCTCTTCGAGTATCCACTACTCCATCCATCACCATCGCATCTTTCATCACTCCTGCCGCCACCGTTGCTTCCATTCCATTCAATCCTTCTGATTTTCAATTGTCTCCCGACACTCTGGCGTGGATGCAAGTCATCAAATTTTCACCCCCACGCCAGACACTTTCTACTCCATCCTCACCTTCTTCCATACTCCACACCACTTTCCAGTTGCCTTCTGTTCCTCCCATCCTCTCGTTCGGACAAACCGTCCTCACTCCTGTTTGCACAGTTTCTTCTCAAACCCCATCCACTTCGCCAACAAAGGTTGCCGAGGGCAACCAACCGTTGCTTGATGACGCATTTGTCCAAACAGGGGGGCCCGGTTGTCTGCAGGCATGGTTGGATCAGAGTTTCAGAGGGTAGAGGCCAAATCTGTGTGGCCTCGAGGATGTCACGCTGGATCACCTGTTTGGTGCCAGAGTCTTCAGAGGATGAGGAGGCCATGTTAGCAATGATGATTAGTGGTCAAAAAAGTCGAAAAAGTAGAAAAAACGGTGGAAAATAAAAAAAGATGTGAGAACAGTAGAAAACTGAGAATAATGAGTGTTGGATAACAATGACTGTAGTTCAGAGCGCAGATCGGTGTTTAATATGAGCAAATGACAGTGGTAGGAAGTTTGGTTGAAAACAGAAAACTTCATATTTTCAGTGGAAATTTCGACAGAGCTTCGCTAGCAAAGGTGACAAATGACTCGAATTCAGCCCTTATTTAGCTAAATTTAGAGTGCATATTAGGTGAAACTCACTTTTCCTTGTTCTGTTCCACCCAAATTTTGGCAGACACCTTCTTCACAAAATTCTAAGACCTCAGGGAAGTCTGCGAGAGTTCAGAAGGTGGTTTGCCATGCAAAAGTTCTGTGAGGGTTCAGGCTGTCTGTGAGGGTTTAACTCTCGCAGGACGTGATCTCTCGCACAACTTGTTCCTGTGATTGGATTTTCAAGATCAGACCATGTAGACAAGCTAATTTCATTGCTCTGATTTAATTTAGGCACCTTGCGAGAGTTGGTAAGTTGATCTTGATGCTCTACGAGGGTTTTGAAAATTCTGCTTATGGGAACTCTCGCATACACTAAAAAATGATGATTCCTCCATCAAGAACTCTCGCAGAGATTTTCATGGATGCATCTAGGTCAGATTTGGTGACTTTCCAATTTTCAAGAGCTATCTCCCAAGGGATCTCAAAAAATCATGAAAAAAGTGCTCTTTCAGAGTGTTTTTTGACGGGATCTCAAGATTTTCTGACTTTTAACTTTTGTAAACTGGTAATTAGCTTCATCTAGGCTTGATCTAACTGTTGGTAGTGCTCTGGAAGTTCTGATGGATTCTTGGTAGTAGATCCCCCAGTCAATATGATGATCTGCTTCCATTTTGACCCTATCAGGATCTAGATCCTCCTTGGATTCTGATGAATTTTCCCGATCTTGCCAGATCTGGCTGAATCTTGATGGATTTAGCTTGATTTGGTTTGATCTCCTTAGATCTAGCGGTGATGGCTGAGCAGATTAGGTTTTTGTAACGTGCCACCCCCAATCTGGATATGTCTTATTGTGGTGGCCAGTATTTGTGCAACCGGCTACCGTTGATGGGTGTGTCGAAGGGCGTCCCATCAAGATGTTCTAAGTTCACGGCTCCATGATTAAGAATTTTCTTGATCCTATAAGGACCTTCACCCGTGAATTTTAACTTCCCCTTGATTGCGTTGGTTTTATACATCAGGACCAGATCTCCTGAACGAAGATCCTTCTTTTGTAATCTGCGATCATGCCAAGCTTTGCGTCTTTCCTTTTCATCTGCCAGTGCATGCACAACTAGTAAGCGTGTTTCACAGAGTTTATGCAGAGCTTCGTGGCGTAGCTGTAGAGATTTGGACTTATTAAGACATTGCGCGGTGGCAATCCTTAATGAAGGAACTAAAAACTCTACTGGCATCACAGCATCCTGACCATATACTAATTGGAAGGGTGTTTGATCAGTGCTCCCTTTATATGTTGTCTTGAATGCCCACAGTGCAGCATGCAACTTGTGTTCCCGATCTGATCTGCTAGCTTCAACTGTTTTTGTGAGCACGCTACACAGGATCTTATTGGATGATTTCGCTTGCCCATTACCACAAGGATAATAAGGCATACTGGTTTTGTGGATCACAAAGAGTTCCTCCAACAGAACCTTGATGGTCTCGTTGATGAAATGGCTTTCGCGATCACTGACTAGTTCCACCAGGCATCCGAAGCGCACAATGATATTTTCATAAAGGAACTTGGCAGTGGTTCTAGCATCAGCTGCTCTTACTGCCTTGGCTTCGACCCATTTGGTGAGGTAGTTTGTGGCTACGATTATGTATCGAGCCTGGGAACTCCTTGCTGCAGGGTGAATTGGACCAATATAATCCAATTCGCATTTTTCGAATGGTGCTTGGGCTAAGACTGGGTGCAGTAGATCATAGTTCGATCTCGTTGGTCTCCTTGCCCTTTGGCACACATCGCACTTTTTCAAGTATTCCTCCGTGTCTTTATGAATCGTTGGCCACCAACATCCTGATTGAAGGACCTTGCGAACTGTAATGTCAGATGCAAAATGACCTCCACCCATGCCTTCATGTGAAAGCGAAATGATCTGGGTGGTCTCATGAGGAAGAATACACCGCCAAAGAATTCCGTCTGGACCTCTTCGGTACAACTGGCCGGCAATCAGCTGATAAGGTCTAGCCTTCAAGATTAATTTCCGATGTTCCGCCTTTGGTAGTGATTTGTCTGGTTGGCCCCGCATTAGATATTCAACAATGTCGGCAGCCCATTATGGTACTGTATCCACGTAAAATAAGACAACATCTGCCAGCTCATCATTGGGTTGGGTTGCAAGCTCCTTTCCCTTGATTCGTGACACATGATCTGCCATGTAGTGTTGTTTTCTCTTGCAAACTACTATCCGAAAATCAAATTCCAACAACAACAGGAGCCATCTGGCGATTCTCCCGGTGTTGCAAGTTTTATTAATGAGATATATCAAGGGTTGATGGTCCGTATAAAAATCAAAATGTGTGGCCATCAAATAGTGTCGAAACTTCTTAACCACATAGATCATTGCCAGTGCTTCCCACTCTGTGGTTGAATAATTCATTTCGGTATCACTGAGTTGTAAATCGTATTGGAAAATCCTATTTGTGTATTGGCTTGCAAATTGTATTGGAAAATCCTTTTTGTGTTCACCTGGCTGGGTTAAGACTGCTCCAACTGCATACTTCGATGCGTCCGTATGCACGTGAAACTCAATGGACCAATTGGGTGGTCGTAAGATTGGTGCTGAGACCAATGCATCTTAATCTTCTAGAAAGCCTTTAGAGCTTGCTCATTCCAATGTGGATCCGCTGTGAGCTTGTAAATTGGTCTGGCTAACTCCGCAAAATCAAGAATGAAGATCCTATAATAGTTAGCATGGCCCATGAAAATGTAGACCTCGCGGACCATCCCCGGTGGTGGTAGATCAACAATGATCCTAATCTTTGATAGATCTGTGGCGATCCCGTGTCTTGACACTATATGGCCGAGTATCAAGCCATGTGTCACCCAGAATTGACATTTTTCTGGATCAGGGAGATCTGGTATTCGTGGCATTTTTGTAACACCTTCTCCAAATTGGATAAGTGTTCTGAATCTGGTCCATGCACGCACAGATCGTCCAAGAAAATTTTCAAAATTTTTTGCAAATAATCTTTGAATGCCGTCTGCATGACTCACTGGAAAGTGCTTGGGGCGTTGCAAAGTCCGAATGGCATCACTTTATAGGCATAAGTTCTCCATTCCATGGCAAATGCTGTGTTGTGCTGGTCCTGGGGGGCTATTTTCACCTGGTTGTAGCCGCTGAAGCCGTCTAGAAAACTGTAGGCTTCATCGCCAACTACACTATCGAGGACACTTTTCGTAAATGGTAAAGGAAAATGGTCATTTTTGGTGACTGCATTAAGCGCCTTCAGATTCACACATATACGCATTTTGCCATTTTTCTTGGGTACTATAAGTATCGGCGATACCCATTCTGTGTGCTTGATTTCGTAAATGAAATCTGCTAAGTTTTTGCAACTCTTGCTTGATCAGTTCTGTATAATTCGGGTTGCAGCGGTAGTAACGGCTTACCTTGGGGACTGCTCCGTCCACCAAAGGTATGGTATGTTGGACTACTGTTGGCGGAATGCCCTTTAGATCACTATAGCTCCAAGCAAAACAGCCTTTATATTACACCAACAAGGATCGTAGTCTCTTGAACTGCGTGGGTGTTAACTGCTCTCCCACATGCACTATCCTTTCTTCTTCTCTTGGTTTCGCAAGATTCATCGGCCGTGTTTGTGTAGGTCCCTCGAAGACTTGTTCCGCTGGTGCCTGACTTTGATCAGATTCTCATTGGGCTTGCAGCATCATGATTACCACGTCAACCAATGTATAATTCTTGAAAGTATCAGGCATCTCATGAACTGGAGCTCGTCGAGATTCCTCTTTCAGCATATTGATCTTGGCCCGACTGGTCATTTTTTTATTTTCTGTCACCTGTGTAGAAGATGACGCTGTATTTGAGTCCAACTTGATTGACTTCTAGGAATCAAACACCTTCTTTTTGCTCTTTTTTGTCATTTTGGTGGGTTCTTCCTTGTTGTCTTTCTTTGGGACTGCTGTGACATTCGCCTCATGGTTGCGAATATCAACGTCTACTGTAGCTATTGCCTTTATCTCTTGTGCTTGATTGGCAAAGTGATGTTGTGTTCCTCACTTTCCCATGCTACTCTGATGTGGAGGACGTTTCATCATAGCCCACACAATATATGGGCTCAGGCACTACTGGCTCCTCATCCAATTTGGCCCATTCAGCTAAAAGGCTTTTCACTTGTGGTGCAATCCGCAGTAGTTCTCCGAGTGGTAAACTAACATGGCTTGACAACAAGAGTGTGAGCCTTTTAGTGTGTGGTTCCTCAGGCTCCACCATGTGAAAAGGTGGTTCATGTTGGTTCAACCGATCATTCTGATCAGTGTGCAGTGGTGAGCCCATTTGTGGTTCTCGTTTGACGCCGATGGGAGGTTCTGTAGGATTGTTTCATTCTTGCTCTTTTTCCTCCTCTTGTGCTCTTTGTACCCAGTGTCTTATTTTCTGGTACTGTCTTCTCTCTTCTCTCACATTTGGATATGGCGTTGAAGTTGAGGGTTGGTTGTCAATGACCAATGGTGGTGGTGAGGGAGCCACTTCCCTCCTCTTCTGTGCTCGCATAATAGCTAATACACGAGCATGGTCTTGTCGACCTTTCTGCATCGCCGCTGGAACTGTTGAGTGTTGTATGGCAATGAGGTTAAGAGGTGCACTGGTTCCAGGTTTAAATGGACAATTCTTGAAATAGTATCCAAAATCGCAATCCTGGCAGGAGGTTGTATATTGTCCCTTGTAGGGACATTCTGCAATTCTGTGTCCCTCGCCGCATCAGTAGCAGCCGTAATTTCTTTCACTTTGAAGTTGAGTTTGAGTTTCATAGGCCAAAACATATTCATTTATGGTAGCATCCATAAATGGTTCATCTGGTCCATACCACTGCTGCTGCTTAAATTGAGGTGGCATTTGCATTTCTTGTTCCGTTGCTGTCAGGTTTACATGGGCCACTTGTTGATTGGCTGGCCCTGGTGGAGCAGGTAAGGCCATGCGTTGTGGTTGATTGGGTGCGCCATACCTTGGTGCCACATTAGGTGCCCCTTGAAGAAACTCCACTCTTCACTTGTGAAGGGACCCAACTTAACTTTCAGTATGGAAATTTTTAATGAAGTTGAAGGCCAGAATGCACTTCACTTCTTCAGGGCCCTGTTCAAAGCCCATCCAATGGCTGAACCAAATCTTGTGGTCAAGAAGTATGATAAGGACTTCTCTTATGTTGAACAACCCTGGGAGAATCTGTGTGTCAGTCTCAGATTTTGCTTTAGGACTGGACACTCATTCGTTGTATGGTTTTGCATGCATACTGAACACCATACATTTTCTCGTTGAGGATACTACAGCTGGTTTGGTTCCGGTTGATGTGGAGTTACTGCTACAGTTCCTTGTAAGGCCTTCAGTTTCTGGTCAAACTGCACCGTAAGTTGCTCCATCTGTTGTTTGTGTAATTTTGTCATTTGCTCCAACAGTAGTTCTATGGATAGAGTGGATGCATTTTATGATGATGCAATCGAGGGAATAGGAGTGTGGGTGGAAGGATATTCATCGTCAGATCCCTCATCCTCTTCCCTGATGGCATCTTCCATAGCTTCTTGCAAAGTAGCGTACTGCTCCTATCATTTCAGTACTCTTCTGATGCTTCGTGGTAATCCGGCTAGGAACCACATGATCACTGCATGATTGGGAGTTAGGGCTACACTGCACTCGGATCGTAGATGTTTGACCCGTTCAATATAGTCCCGGACTCTTTCTCGTTTTCCCATCTTGACTTTGCTCAACAGGAGAAACCGGTCTTCCAGGAACTTCCTTGGCTTAAAGCGCGTAATGAGAGCCGTTTTAACCACTTCCCAGGTGGATTTCTCTTCCTCTAACAGGTTGAAAAACCAATCCTGAGCCACTGCAAGTAAGGACATAGGGAATAGCATCAGCTTCTCTGCAGATGTCCGTTCGCCGTAGATTTCACAAGCTTGCTCGTAGATCTGGAGGAATCGGATGCGATCTGATGATCCGTCATATTTTGGTATCTCCATCCGTGGCGCTCTCCAAACTGCATGCCAGGGTACGACATGTACGGGTTGGCCCATTGGATCCATTGGTGTTGGTTCCGGTTCTGTCTCTTGTTGCACAATTGCTAATCTGGGAAGGTGTGGTGCCTGATTTGCTATACTTCGTGCTATTAATCGTCCCGATCTCAGATTCATCCGATGGTGGGTTCTAAAGTGATTGGACCTTGCTTATACAGTAGGATGCAGTCTGAATCTTCAAGGATCTGATCGATCTGATCGGCCGGAATGAATTTTAGGCCTTTTACGGTGGTTTTTCCTTGATAACTTTTTACTCCTTGCACTGATTGACCTGAGATTTTGACAGTAGCTGGATCTGATGCATATCTTTCCATTGATTTGGTCTGCGATGGTTATCTTGTGTGAGGGTTGGCTATGCGAGGGTTCTTTAGCTGGTTTTGTAGGTAAAAAACTTAATATCTTTCAGATCTCTGGGAAGTAACTCTCATAAGTTTCACAGTAGCTGGATCTGGGTCAGATCTCACTATAGAATTCTCTGCGAGAGTTAACTCTCGCAAGAAGTGAAAATTTCATTGTCTGCGAGGGTTTAAAATCACTTTTTGTGCTTGATCTTCACCAAATCTTCATACTAACTCTCGCAAACTTCATCACTGATGTAATTTGACATTTTGAATCGATTGAGAGGGTCTGCAAGAGTTCTTACTGGAAGGATTTGCTGGATCTTCACTTTTTATGATTTTTTAGCACTTAAATCCAATTTTCTGCTCACTGGAATCAAACTAACTCTCGCAAGCTCTTATGTGTCTTGGTCTCACTGAGATGGAACTTCAAAATCCTCTATGAGAGTTCTTGACACTGGAACTAAAAATTTCACTGTCTGCGAGGGTTCACTGGTACTTTCCCGATTTTTTTTCACTGGGAACTCTCGCACAGGCACTTAATCATCAAACTAACTCTTGCAAGCTTCTCTCTGTCCTGGTCTCACTGAGATGGAACTTCAAAGGGCTCTGCAAGAGTTCTTATAAAGATTTAAATTTTTTTGGATTTTTTCAAAGGTTTTTTGAATTTTTTATGATTTCTCTCTGATTTTTACAATCTGCTTGGAACTAACTCTCGCAGGCTTCTATGTAAGTCTAGGACAGTACCCTGGAGCTGCTGCCAGTCATGCGAGGGTTAATTCCCACTGATTCTAGAGATATAAAAATCTGATGAGTTTTTTTTGGCTCTTTTTCCCTCCAAAATGCAGATTGGTGTGTTTTTTGAGTTTTTTTGGATGATTGGTTTGGGTTTCAAGCCCTTAGAGGTTGTTCAGGGCCTCCTCTACCCTCTCACACCTCCTCCACTAGCTGTGAATAGTCCAAACACAAAAAAAAATACAAAAAAACTAACTTTAAACTCCCAAAAATCTACCTAAACTACTCTAAAAAGCAAGAAAATAGCTAAAATGCAACTAAACTAGTTAGTGGAAACCTATCCCCGGCAACAGCGCCACTGTGGGGTTGAAGATCTCTCGTAATATAGCCCTTTTGCCTGTCAACAAAGGTTAGATCACTGGATAGGTGCCTACCTATGCATAGATGCTACTTTTAGTTAATTTCCTACTTTCTTCCTTAACTCTACTCACCACTATACTACTCCTCTACACTAACATTCATCATAGTTTGGTTGAAGGGAAGGAATGGAGAAGAAGAGATTGAGAAGAGAAGAGAAAGAGAGAGAAAGAGAGTGAGGGTGGAGGTTAGCTCAAATGCTCCTTATGCTTGGTAATGGAAAAACATTCACTATGGAAAACAATAAACATGGAAATAGAAAGCAATAGAAAACACAACCAAGAGCAATAGCAAGTAGTAAATAGCAAATGAGGATGCTTGTCTTCCAAAAATGGTAAAGTTTCCTCCTTCTCATTAAGCATGGAAATAGTGTACAAATGGTGCCTTTTTATAAAATGGGGAAGGCCCTTGCCCCTCAATCTTATTGGCTAATATTCACAATGATCCTAAACATTCACCTTGGACCCAACTTGATCCAAGGGTCCACAAAAAGTACATTAGAAATCACAAGATTCATGTGAGTCCCCATTTGGACCCAACTCTCTAAGTTTAAAAATGACATTGGGCCTCTAGTTTTATTTTAATTACAAGGCCCAAGTCAAGTTTATTTTATTTACAATTTCAATTGCGTGCTCATTGGGCCATGGGCTTATACATGCAGGATGTCATGCCCTCGCAACACATTTTATTGGAGGATTTTATTTATTTTCACTTTGTTGGGAATACCCCCAACAATATACATCACCATCAACCATCATGCTTGAAGACACTTTTGAAATGTTCCCCTCATCAAAAATGACATGTCTACCAACAATCACTTTGTTAGTAGTAGGAATGTAAATCGTGTAGGCTTTACTGATCTCACTATATCCAACAAAAATACCTTTTCCTTGAAGATGGATCCTCCTTGTTCCTATCATCAAGAGTGATGTTGACATAGCATGTGCATCCAAAAGTTCTTAGAAAGTTGACACTTAGCCTCCTCTTGAATAGCATCTCAAAAGGTGTCCTTCCATTCAAAATAACACTTGGCCACCTATTGCACAAGAAATTGGCACACAACAAAGCTTGATCCCAAAATCGTTTATCAAGATTAGCACTTAGCCTCATGGCCCAGCACTTTCACATAAAGTTCTATTCTTCCTTTCTCCATTTTGTTGTGGGGTCCTTGATGTTTTATACTCCCTCTTGATCCCATGCTCATCACAAAAGTCCTTGAACTTGGTAGATATGTATGTGAAAGATTCAACTAGTTTCATCATATTTTGCTATATTTTCATATTTGACATATTGAGGCCAAAACTTGTTTTAGACTTAGAGATTAACTTTTCAAAGTTCATTAGTCTAAATGTCATTTGAATAAACACTTTTTGAAAGTGTGGGAAAGTTAGAATGCGAGTTTGAGTAGATTCAAATTTGAATACTTGGGTACATTGAATCTAGACCCAAAAATAGTAGGGTTAGCATTTTGGTGGAAAAGCCAAGTGGGCAAATAGGGTCTGAACCTGTTATAAAAGGATATATCTCATGGATAGAGCAATCTTCTCTCTTCTCTATCTCATTTCATGCTTATACATGGTCCTCTTGGGTTCTACTATCCATTGGTGTTCTATCTTGGTGATTGCTTGCAATTCTATGTGTAGAATGATCATTTATTACTACCATCAAACTTTAAGTACATAGAAGGATCATAGTCACTAAGCACAAATCCTAATGAAAGTAGAAAGTTGTTGAGTCTTGAATACCATGATCTAGGTGCTTGCTTCAAGCCATAAAGACTTCTAAATAGCAAACACACCTTAGATTTATCCTTCATGAATCCTTGAGGTTGTTCCATGTATATCTCCTCCTCAAGATAGCCATTCAAAAAAGCGTTGGAGAAATCAAGTTGATACAATTTCCACTTAAAAAATAAGGCAAGAGAGATTATGATTCTTATTGTCACCATCTTTGCTACAGGAGCAAAAATTTCTTCATAGTCAAGGCCATATATTTGTGCAAAGCCTTTAGCACATAATCTTGCCTTGTACTTGTTGATGGAGCCATCATGATTGTACTTGATCTTGAACACCCACTTGCATCCAATGATGTGCAAGTTAGGTGGTGGATCCACTAGCTCCCATGTGTGGTTGGTGATCAAGACATCATATTCAGTCTTCATGGCCTCATACCACTCCTTGGTATTGAGGGCTTCTTGGACATCTTTGGGCTCCTCATGAGAAACAAAATAAGCATAAGTGAACCCATGGCAATACCCGCATAATGTATATACGTTTTTAGATTGTAGTAGTTGTAAATTGTTTTTAAACTCCCGTGAGAGAGAGATTCAAGCCTCCAAAACATGAGAGAGAGAGAGAGAGAGAGAGAGAGAGAGAGAGAGAGAGAGAGAGAGAGAGAGAGAGAGAGAGAGAGGGAGAGGGAGAGGGAGAGGGAGAGGGAGAGGGAGAGGGAGAGAGAGAGAGAGAGAGAGAGAGAGAGAGAGAGAGAGAGAGAGAGAGAGAGAGAGAGAGAGAGAGAGAGAGAGAGAGAGAGAGAGAGAGAGAATGTAGACAGTTTTAAAACGTATTTGAAGCATTGCTAGGAGGGGGACAGAGAGAGGTGACGGAGAAGGCACCCTTCTAGAAATTTTTGCAACAGGCCTTCTAGAAATTTTCTAGAAGGGTGCCTGTCGTGTTTCTAGAAGGCCTGTCGCGATGGCCTTCTAGAAGGCTAGGCACCTGTGGTGAAGTTTTTGTGACAGCCCTTCTAAAAAATGATTTCGCGACAGGAATTCTAGAAAATTTCTAGAAGGCCTGTCGCGATGGTCTTCTAGAAGGCCAGGCGCTTGTCGCGAAATTTTCGCGATAGGTCTTCTAGAAATTTTCTAGAATTCCTGTCGCGGAATTCTAGAACGCCTGGCGTTCTAGAAAATTTTCTAGAAGGCTTGGCGCAACGGCTTTCTAGAAGGCCAGGTGCGTGTACGAAGTTTTCGCGACAGGCCTTCTAGAAAATGATTTCGCGATGGCATTTTCATGAGTTCCTCCCCCCCCGCCCACCCGTCGTGGCAGGTGGGTGAGGGGGGGGCAACAGGCCTTCTAGAAAATTTCTAGAAGGCCTTCTGGCGTCTGGCCTTCTAGAAATTTTCTAGAAGGATTTCGTGGCAGGCCTTCTGGCTCTTGACCTTCGTGACAGGCTTTCTGGCGCCAGGCCTTCGCGACATGCCTTCTGGCGTTGGGCCTTCTGACGCCTGGCCTTCTAGAAATTTTCTAGAAGGATTTTGCGACAGGCCTTCTAGAAATTTTCAAGAAGGATTTCACGATAGGCCTTCTAGTGATAGGCGTCTGGCGCCAGGCCTTCTTGAAAATTTCTAGAAGGCCTTCTGGCGCCTTCTTAAAATTTTCTAGAAGGATTTCGCGACAAGACTTCTACAAAATGATTTTTTTCGTGAATTTTCCGCCCCCCGTCCACTCGCCGCAGCGAGTGGTGAGGGCGGGGCGAAAAGACTTCTAGAGAATTTCTAGAAGGGCTTCTAGCGCCTGGCCTTCTAGAAATTTTATGGAAGGATTTCGCCACTGGCCTTCTTGCGCCTTCTAGAAATTTTCTAAAAGGATTTCGCGACATGCCTTCTAGAAATTTTCTAGAAGGATTTTGCGACAAGCCTTCTAGAAAATGATTTCGTGATGGCATTTTCGTGAATTTTCCCCCCGCCCACCCGTCGCGGCGGGTGGGTGAGGGGGGAGCGATAGGCCTTCTAGAAAATTTCTAGAAGGCCTTTTGGCACCTGGCCTTCTAGAAATTTTCTAGAAAGATTTCGCTACAGGCCTCCTAGCGCTTGGCCTTCGCGACAGGCCTTCTGATTGAATAATATCTCTACGTCTACACTCATATATTTTTCTCTCAATTGAGTGTCACTCTACTCTTTGTATGCCACTTTGATCTTTTATATATATGCATGCGTCAGTTGTGGCAGCCATGAAGATTTCAAACTATAACGTTTGGTATAAACTATATAGATAACAATTGTAAGATAGTGCAGTTACTGACATAGTGAACGGTGACATAGTTTGTACTTGATAGGGCATAGTAGGGGCTTTGTTTGAATAGTAATAGTCGACGAATGTCAAGAGTGCCCTTAATCCTTGGTCTTATATCCTTGGCTCTTAGCCCTTGATCCTTCACCCTTGGCCCTTAGCTCTTCTCCCTTAGCGCTTAACCCTTGGTCCTTAACCCTTGGCCATTGGCCCTTAGCTATTAGCCCTTCGCTTTTAACCCTTGGTCCTTAACCCTTGCCTTTAGCCCTTAGTCCTTGGCCCTTAGCCCTTAGCCCTTAGCTCTTGTCCCTTAATCCTCAACCTATGGCCCTTGGTTATTGAAACTTAACTCTTGGCCCTTCGCTCTTAACCCCCCCCCCCCCCCTCTCTCTCTCTCTCTCTCTATCTCTCTCTCTGCCCTTAGCCCTTGGTCCTCAACCTTTGGCCCTTCATCTTGGCCCTTGGTCCTTCTCCATCGGCCCTTGGCCCTTAACTCTTGATTCTTAATCCTTGGCCCTTATTCCTTGATCCTTGACCCTTGGCTCTTAGCTCTTATCCCTTGGCCCTTAGCTCTTATCCCTTAGCCCTTGGACCTAAGACCCTTGGCCCTTGGACCCTAACTCTTAGCCCGTAGCTCTTGGCCCTTTGTCTTCTCTCTTGGCCCTTGGCCCTTAGCCCTTGGTCCTTAAATCTTGTTCTCTAATCCTTGGCCCTTAGCCCTTGATCCTTGACCCTTGGCCCTTAGCTCTTATCCCTTGGCCCTTTCCTCTTGACTCAAAGCTCTTGATCCTTGACCCTTGGCCCTTAGCTTTGATCCTTTATCCTTAGGTCTTGATCCTTGACTCTTATCCCTCAGGTCTTGATCCTTGGCCTTTAGCCCTTGATCCTTAACCCTTGGCCCTTTGCTCTTATCCCTTAGCCCTTGATCCTTGACCCTTGGCCCTTTGCTCTTATCGCTTAGCCCATAGCCCTTAGCCCTTAGTCCTTGGCCCTTGGCCCTTAGCTCTTATCCCTTAGCCCTTGGTCCTTAACCCTTGGCCCTTGGCCCTTAGCCTTATCCCTTAGTCCTTAGCCCTTGGTCTTTAACCCTTGGCCCTTGGACCTTAACTCTTAGCCCTTCGCTCTTAACCCTTGATCTTGTCCATACCTCATAAGGTATCTGGCTTTCAGGGCCTTTGTAATGGATCGATTCTGTAGATAGGCAGTTGTAGTAACAGCTTCTTCCCAAAAATTCTTAGGAAGAGAGGCATGGGCCAGCATTCTCTTTGCACTTTCGATGAGTGTTTGATTTTTTCTTTCAGCTACACCATTGGATTGAGGTGAGTAGCTTATTGTATATTGTTGATGTATTCTGTTGGCCTTGCAAAACTCCTTAAAGTCTGTGGAGATAAGATCTAATAGATATAGTGAATGGGAATGAGGAGGAGCCTACTAATCCTCAAGATATTTACAAATTCAAGAAAAGAGCCCGTGTTGCTCTTCATGTTTTGAAGCTAAATGTCTCTAATGAAATTCTAAGAGAGATTAGCTCATCTCTTATGCCCAAAGTGCATGGAGTACCCTTCAATCCATTTATGAGTCTAAGAACACTTCAAGATTCCTTACCCTTAGAAATATGATCTTCCAAAGTTTTCAGGTAAAGGATGAAAGTGCCTCATCCTATGTTTCTGGGGTCAAGGATCTCCATAGAGATCTTTCTTGCATAGATGATTCCATCAAATCCAAAGAAATTGCTCAAGTTATTTTGAATGGCTTAAGTGAAGATTTTAATACCATTGTTCAATCATATGAAATCAAAGAGGATCTAACCTCTTTAGAAGCCTTACAAGGAGTCTTGATAGCTGAGGCGCATAGACATCAAACTTCAGTGGCAAGATTTGAAAGATCATCTCTCAAGGTTGGAGGAAGTGATCAAGCACTCTTCACCAAGTTCAAAAGGAAGAGCAAAGACAAGAAGAATGGCAAGAGCTCCAAGGAAAACACAAAGGAAATGGATAAGACATCTGAGGAGGAACCAAGCTCATCTAATGTGAAGAAGAACAAGTACGAGCTTACTTGTTTCTCATGTGGCAGAAAAGGACATTTTGCCTCCCAATGCTACAAAAGGAAAAAGCAAGCCAACATCACTTGTGAAGATGAATCTCCTTATGACAAAGAAGATTCACTTATGATGTCTAACTTTTCATCTTCCTCTTTCAAGCATTCTAATGTATGGTGGCTAGATAGTGGTGCTTCATCCCACATGAGTAGTGATAAAAACTCTTTTTGTAATCTTGTACCATATAAAGGATCTATAAGTTGTATCTATATAGCAAATGATGAGGAATGTATGATAGAAGGCATAGGATGCATATCTTTAGATAAGCTTCATCTTATTGATGTGCTCTTTGTTCCTAGTTTGACTAAAAATCTAATAAGTGTAGGCCAACTCAATGATGATGGTCTACAAGTAGATTTTAGAGATGGTACTTCCTTGATCACAAAAGATGATGATATAGTAGCATCATGCTCTCGTTTTGGAAGGTTATTCAAGCTTGATGGTAATGAAAATGCTAATCTTTGTTCAGATATTGTGCTACAAGAAAAACTTTCAAGTGAAGATCTATGGCATAGGAGGTTGGGCCATCCCAACTCCAAGGCCATGCAATCTATGTGCAAGTTGGAGCTAGCTCATGGTTTGCCCATGATCAAGGAGCCAAATCCTTGTGAAGCATGCGCATTGGCCAAATCATATGCAAGGCCACATCAAAGATCAACCAACAAGTCCAAAGCACCTTTGGAACTCATCCATAGTGACATCCATTTCTCATCCACCAAGAGCAAGGGTGGAGCAACATGTTTTACAACATTTATTGATGATTGAGAGAGAGAGAGAGAGAGAGAGAGAGAGAGAGAGAGAGAGAGAGAGAGAGAGAGAGAGAGAGAGAGAGAGAGAGAGAGAGAGAGAGAGAGAGAGAGAATCTTTCATGTGGGGAGGGAAAATCTTTTATAGCCCGACCCCTCAATCTACATGAATGTACATATATATGGGAGGATGCACCCTCCCCATACAAAAAGAAACTTACAATTACAAAGTGTGTCAAAAGAGGATGTATGGATGCACACCTCATACATCCTCTCACCTCATGCATATGCATGGGGTGTACACACAAATTGTTGTATATATTATGATATACCCGCCGTGATGGGTGGAGCCTCCGATGTTAAAGAAAATAAATAAATAAATAAGAAGAGAAAAAATGAATTTTTTTTCAAAAAAAATCAGATTTTTTTTTGTGGGGAGGCCGAGGCGGGGGTGGAGCTGCCACAACCCAGAAATAGTGCAATTTAGTCCAAAATTAATTGATCGTTTGGGGGGCAGAGGCCCTCGAGAAACAGGGGCTCCGGGGGGGCGGTAGCCCCCCGGGGTTTGGGAGGCAGAGCCCCCCGACGGTACGGCCTCTTCATCATTTGGCCTTCCGACTCCTTATGCGAAAACACACTTTTGGTTTTTTGCATCCCTTTTGTCACTTGGCTGTTCGCTCTCTCTGATGGTGGTCGCCACTATATAACTACCATATTGAGAAGCATTCCTCAACAGTTGGAGCATTCTGTTTATTGTAGATCAGTCATCTAGAGTCTATTCGAGATCGCCATTGAAGCCCTTCTCCAAGGTGCACGGATTGGATAGCACCATCATCATATGTACTAGCTTTATTATTAGATTTTCATATTCGAGTTTATTGTCTCTTGTCTATGCTAAATTCAATTGTCAATTATAATAAGACTAAACTATACATGCTAATCATCTTGATTATATTGTGTTTTTGTGCAGGGCCTCAACATGACAATGCTATGAAAAAGCACATTAACACTATGTATGCTCCAAGTGTGACATTATAAGATCACTTACTATGCCAAGAATAATGATATACATCTAATTCCAAGAAACTAGAGCACCTCATGAAAAGGCAATTCTAAACAAACAAATATAGAGAAACAATGCTAAACTAAAAGTATACAATGCAAAGAGATGAATCATATGTAAATTGGAGACATGCACAAGTGCAAAAGGATTCAAACCATAGGCTCCATAGAACCTTTACTATTTTAGATTAACAAATAATCATCTATTTATAACATACTAGTGAGCGAAAAAATTTAAGATTATATCTTGCTTGCACTCTTGAAATCAAGACAAGCATCAACACTATACTAGTTACATGAACAAACAAATGCCTATATTTTTACCCAACCTCAAATAGTCTAGAAAAATGAACTACATTTTTGAACAAATATAGAAATGGTTTGTCTATTGAACAATTTGTAAATTTACATAGATTCTTGAGCAAGAATTCAGCGTAGCTCAAGTTTCAATTTTGTTCTAAATCCGAACATGCAATTTCTACAATTTGACACAACAATCTTGAACAAAGTCACTTCAAGATTGGGTTTTGATTTCCTTGAGTCCAATCTTGAATCATCTTGAAGATGCACATGACACACACACACACACACACACATATGTATACATACATACATATATATATATATATATATATATATATATACTAGCTAAGTGAGCCCGTCGATGACGGGCAGCTGATGGTGTGTGCGGTGGAGAGAGAGAGAGAGAGAGAGAGAGAGAGAGAGATGTCCCCTCCCTTGCACGCCTCCTTGCACCCTCCCCCCGCCCCCGCCCTTGCGTCCTCCCCGCATGCGCTCCCTCTACCCTCCTTGCGCCCCCTCTCCACACCCGACCTATTTGTACATGTTCTTGGAGAGTTATTCTCAAAGTAATCTTAAGCATTCCATTGCATGAGCCCACCATTCTTTGACTCAAAAGATGATAATTGATTTGATAATTGACATTCCATCCTCATGTAAGAAAGGTGCTACTTCCTAGAAACCTTGTTTTCAGCATGTCCACTAGCTCAATAAGGAATGTGATAGTATTAGAATGCAAGCTTCTCGAATCCATGCCAACAATGTGCATTCTCCTTAACAACTTTCATTTCAATAATAGCAACTTGAAAGCTCAAAGCAGTATAGATGTAGCAGGAGACATCATATTACATGTTTTTTTTTTTTAAAATAAGGCACTTGTACGTGAATATGTGGAAAGGATGACGAAAAGTGCAAAAGCCAATAGGTCAAGCAAAAGAGTTACTATTTTCAAACATGAATGTAAACAAGTAAGATCTATACATTCACCTTATGATATGAAAACTCAATTCATCCTTTGAAAGATATATGGGATAATATTTTTTCCCATAAGTCCAAGTTGGGAGATACTCGTGGGACATGTACAGGTTGGGAAGCAGGTGTTTCCCCCAAAAAAATACATAGGAAACAGCTCCCAACAATAGGAGACATAGTTCCTAGATTCAAATTTCAAATGCTTCAATAGCCAAAGGATGAAAATTTGTTGGAACTCTGCTATGAGAAAATGTTGATTTTGTTTTCTCAAAAAACAAACACTTCTTTTTATAATTCTAGTTATTAGAAATCTTGTCCCTATGAAAGTATGTGAACACAGTTTGTTTGGGCAAAACAATAATAGCACTTCACCCATTTGAAGCTCAAAAACACTCAAAACACACTTAGTCATTCATTGTCTTGAAGCACATAGTGAGCATGTCCCAAAGACTTATTTGATAAAAATACCAGGGAATCATATTCACAAAATCAATATAGCTGCCAAGGGTTGCAAGTAGTCATCATGCACCAGCAGTAGGAAAAATTAAGGAAGAATCCCAACAAATCTAGTGGGATAGCGGCGGGCTCAAATGGTTAGCCTGCACAATTTGGCACCTGCTCTCCACAAGGCAATGATGCAAAGCAGTCAGTCTTCCACCTTCAGCAGTTTACATAAAGATGATTACTTGGACTTTTTCTGAAGTGATGTCTTGCACTCGCAAACTTGGAGCTTGGTGACAAATTTAATTTTCTGTATATACATCTCGTCCAAGCTTCAGCATCTCTCCAATGGTAGCAGTGCATTTGTCCCTGCTCAAAAATCAGAAAAATCCTACAATGAGGCAAGATTCATGTCCAATCAAACACATCAGGTTCGAAATTGGCACAAGAAAATGGTAAAAGGGGCAAAAACAAAAGCATTCAAATATGTGAGGAAAGAGGTACATTTAGGAAGGTCAAAAGGCTTGATAATTTTATTTTAGGAAGAGTCTCACAAGCATAGGCTCTGCAGCATACAGGTCATTTCTTTAGAAAAGAGATTGTTGAGAGCAGATAAGTTCAGACCTGCTCAAAGAAGTACATCTTCTCCTTTCTCTCTTGTAGTCACTACTGCTTGCTAGCTTCCCAAGTTCCTTGTTTTGGGAGCTGTTCAGGTGAAATCTTATTGCTTCCGTCAATAGAATCTTCAATATCAGAAGCCCATTTAACATGTTGCTTTGACCTCTGGCATGACCCGGTTTCCTCAAAACGATCTTTCAGTGCAGACCTTGCGCCGGATGCAGTCTGCAAACATATTCCAAAATCAGGACAAGGACAAGCATAATTGTGAAAGACATTACAGTTGGAAGTGGATTCTTTATATAGTTTCCCGAAATTTTAAACATTCGAGGCAGTTATGACACTTTCACTCCAAATGCCTGAGCATCTTTCGTAAATGGCGGTCTTTGAGATATTGATCAAGAGGACAGTCTACACTTTTTCTAAAACTTGATTTTGGTAAATTTTCATGGTTAGCAAGGGGGCTAACTACAAAATTAACTTGAAAGGTTACCAGCTCCGCATCTAATAATTCATGACCAAAGGAGATGAAAATCAGGAAGGGAGAGATCAAAGATCGCCTTGCAGAAATTGTATTTCAATGAGAAATATCTAATCCCAAAGCATCCTAGACTAGCAAACAATCGAGAGAGAGGCCAGAAACAACGTCAAAGGGAAGCAAAAGTTGAAGAATGAGATTCAATACCAAAATTGATAGCTAAACTTCCTAGATCTTTGCTATTCCTTGCCTGGAAAAGTGCAAAATGATAGGAAACAGAATATGCTTCCGAAGTTCCTACATTGTATAGACCTTATTAGGAGGATCTTCCCCAAGTGTGCTTGCAGCGAGCAAAGACGGATTAAATGGTATAAAAGAGTTAAGCACAACATAAAATGAGCATCTCTTTACACCGAACAAAACACGATTGCTTCTGAGAAAAGTAGACGCTTGGGGAAATTTCTACCGGAAGCGAGTGAGCACGAACAACTTTTGAGTCTGGTGTGGTGGAGGAGTTGTGCATGATCCGGCTGGATGGCGGGAAGCTGTCAGAGATTGAGATTCGCGGGCTTTGTAGCTGAGCACTATTTTCTGCAGCACTGCCACCCGATAACCGCATGTTCTTCAAATAAGAAAAAGTCGCAAGTTTGAAAAAGATTTTGGCCATCACCGACTTCTTGTATTCTGCATATGAAGCCTTCTCCTGCTCCAGTTTTTGCCGCTCCACTTCAGTGAAGGCGAAAACAAGCGCTGGACCCTTGCTTCTAGTCTTCCTGGGTTTGATTCTGGCTTCGTAAGATCTGATAGACTCCACAGATCCATCCTTTGCAACCACAAAATTATCGTAGAAGGAAGCTGCCATGTGTCTCAATTCTTCACTCCTATCCAACTTCTGGGCATCAACACACACAAAAGAATTTGCACCAGCATTCTCTGTAAACTATCTGGCAGCATCCCGAAGACTGTGAGATGATGCCCAACAAGAGGATCATACCATCAAATCATGCAGAGATCACGTTTGCTGATTATTTTTTTGGTTGCCTTGAAGAAGATAACAAGGTGTGCAAATTTTGAGCCACCTTGGCAGATTCCCCTAATTGCATAGTGAGCAGGCTGCCATAACCAAAATTGGAGTGGTGCCCTTGATTTTCTGCATGTTCATGGCCAAAGCTCTAAAAACAAAGCTTGAAAATCAGCTCCTCAAATTCTTTCTAACTACCCATTATGGGATGATCCTATAAAAAATTTCAAATCTAAGATTTTTATTTTCATTGAAAGTAATCAATCAATGAGCTTACAGTATACAAAATTTTATGCTGGTTTTTTTTATCAAGGCATAGTCTTAAATTCTCTCATAATAATAGTAACCAGATGCATATAGTTTAGTGTTATGAGGGCATCTAGGTTGCAAGTATACTATAGTATTATGAGGATATATAGGTGCCATGATGATATCAACTTGATAAGTTAGCATAACTCCAACATTAAAGAACCATCTTGGCTAATACATGATTTCCTGATACAAGGGTAAATAATAAAACTCTCCCAATATTAGGTCATTTGATACTTGCTTTAATATGCCATGTCCCAAGCAATAATCATAATAATATCTAAACTAGGAAAGTATTAAACTCATTTTGGTAAAGAATTTACATGTTGCATTCTATTCATGGTGTCCCAAATACAATGAACGAAAGATTAAATTTTATATTAAATGTATGTCAGGTATTTTTTATAATTGCATGATGCTTTGCATTATAGTGTATGAATTTTAACAATTTTCATGTAGTTCCTAATATCAAAATTGACATGCAGCTCATATCACCCATGCCATACTACTCAAGTTTGTACCATTATGTCACTTGTAAAAAATTCATACAGCGATAACCGACAGTATCAAAATTTTCAAAAATTGTATTATCAAGCCCTACACCTTATCTAAGATTTTCGAAACCCATAATGCCAAGATCAACTGATACTAACATTGTTTATTCCCATCCACCATTGGCATTTACCTCATTTTAGCCTCATATAAAATAATTAAAATAATAAGAATATATGTAAGATAGTATTAAAAGGCCCGAGATTGGGAGATTTCCCTAATGTAATGGCTAATCAAAAAAGTTATCAACAACAAAAAACCATCTTTAAAAATAGACTTGTTTGAGAAATCTTAAGATTGTAAGATGCCTCATAATGATCACCTTTGTTGCAATATTGCTAGCTATTCTGATGATTTGTTAAAAGATGGAATGTCACACCTAAGTGAGTTTGAGCATTAAAATGACTTTTTTTAGTTTTTTAATTTTTTGATGGTTTGAATGCTATGCTTGCTACAAAGACTCATGACATATCAATGACCTTGTTTATAATTATTTAATAATAATCATTTCATGAATATATTGTGTCTCTATTAGCATGTACTTTTATTTCTAATAAGTGTACATATTGTGCCCTTTAATAGGTTAATCACATATTGTGTTTCTATTAGCATGTATTTTTACTTTTAATAAGTGTACATATTGTGCCGTTTAATAGGTTAATCACAAAGAAACTTTTTCTCAAAATCGTTAACTTATAAATTAAAGTTTTGAATAATTATCTTAGATGCCCTATCTAGATGTCTACACATCTTAATTTTTATATTATTGTATCTATTTCTTTTTCTTTTTTTTAACGTGTAATCTACATTGGCAGAATAAATGCCGATGTGGCACACTCTCAAAGAGAGAGATGCTACACATTGTAATAGAGCTCCTCTTCAAATCAAATAATGTGTCTCTCAACCATTGGACTATTAGAAGCAAGCAATCTCTCTCTCTCTCTCTCTCTCTCTCTCTCTCACAGGTATAAGGAAAAGTATGTCACTCGCACACATGTATAAGAAAAAAGGAAAAGATAAATAATGTAAAATCATATAGGTCCCAAAAGGGGCTTAAAGTTAGGTGCAAAGAAATTACATATAGCATAAAGTGGGGGACAAGGGCACACTTTACCACCATGTCGGCTAAATTTTGGGGTTGGGTCCTACCATCGGACTCTAGCTCTCAAGTGAATCCTCATGATAAAGCCGTAGTTGGGCCATAATGCCTTGGTCGGGAAACATTCCCAAGTGTTTACATGTAATGCTAAACTTTTAGAGACTTGGGACACTAGGTGAACTTAATGAGCATAAAACCCAATGGTTATCGATTTTCTATGGTTAAAACATGTTTTCATGAGCTAAAATATTAGGAGGGCATTACATTGTCAACATCCATGAACTTTTTAAGCAACTATGAAGCTTTTTTTTTTTTTGCTTTATATTGAAAATGATAAAATAAACTACTCACAAGATATTTGTGATTCTATATCAATAGCACCATGAATTTTAACATGCTATAAATAAACTATAGCACACAAAGAAGGATACACAATATCATCACCATCTATGCGAGAGGGCTTCTCAATTGGCTCTCAAATAATGCATCAATTGATATGAATAATTTAAACTCAAAAACAAACGCATTAAAATTGCTCCCATGATAAGTTAAGTGGGATTTTTTGGGGAGATGTCAATAGAGAAAAAGAAAGGTATTAGCACATTTTGGCTAAGGTGGCTCAAGCTTTTTTATCTATTTCTCTTGAGAAGTGTGTTTATGAGTTGTGAGCTTACTACCCTCAAGCTCAAATCCTTATTGGCTTGTTTTGTTGTTGTTTCAAGTATGAGCTACTACGTCAATCATGCTACTCCTCTAACGAAGGCGAGCTGCGAATTTTCGTGAAGGCATGTCGTGAAATTCTCGCTCGTCGTCCATCGTGACTCGCGCCAGGGCATTTTCGCGATGCCTGGAACCCTGGCATGACCGTCACGAGATATTCCCGAAGGCGCCTGTAACAAACATTTCACGACGGCCTTCTAGAAACGCGACAGGCGCCCTTCTAGAAAATTTATATTAGGGCCCTTCTAGAAATTTTTGCGACATGCCTTCTAGAAAATTTCTAGAAGGCCGAGCACCTGTCGCAAAATTTCTTGAAGGCCAGGTGCCTGTCGTGAGATTTTTGCGATAGGCCTTCTAGAAATTTCTAGAAGGCTTGTCGTGAAAATCTTGCAACAAGCGCCTGGCCTTCTAGAAATTTCACGACAGGCGCATGTCGCATTTCTAAAAGGCATTCTCAAAAATTTTGCAAATGCCTGTCGCGAAATCCTTCTAGAAAATTTCTAGAAGGCCAGGCACCAAAAGGCCTTCTAGAAATTTTCTAGAAGGCCAGTTGCAAGAATTTTGCGACAGGTGCCAGGCCTTCTACAAATTTTCTAGAAGGCCTTCTAGAAATGCGACAGGTGCCCTTCTAGAAAATTTCTAGAAGGCGCCCTTCTAGAAATTTTAGCGACAGGCCTTCTAGAATATTTCTAGAAGGCCAGGCGCCTATAGCAAAATTTTCTTGACAGGGCTTCTACAAATTTTCTAGAAGGCATGGTCTTGTAGAAATTTTCTAGAAGGCTTGGCCTTGTAGAAATTTTGCGACAGGCCTTGTAGAAATTTGTTCATGAATTTTTCCCCCTCCGCGAAGGCCAGGAGCCAGAAGGCCTATCGTGAAATCCTTCTAGAAGGCCTGTTGCAAAGGCCAGGCTCCAGAAGGCCTGTCGCCAGAAGGCTTGTCGCCAAAAGGCCTATCGCGAAATCCTTCTAAAACATTTCTAGAAGGCCTGTAGCGAAGGCGTTCTAGAAAATTTTGCCACCCCCCTCCCACCCACCGCGAAATCCTTCTAAAAAATTTCTAGAAGGTCAGACGCCAGAAGGCCTATCACGAAATTCTTCTAAAAGGCGCCAGAAGGCCAGTCGCGAAGGCCGGGTGCGAAAAGGCTTGTGGCAAAGGCCTGTTGCCAAAAGGCCATGCACCAGAAGGCCTTCTAGAGATTTTCTAGAAGGTTTGTCACCCCCCTCACCCACCCGCCGTGGCGGAGGGGGTTTTACGAAAATGCCATCGCGAAATCATTTTGTAGAAGGCCTTTCATGAAATCCTTCTAGAAAATTTCTAGAAGGCCTGTCGTAAAATCCTTCTAGAAAATTTCTAGAAGGCCAGGTGCCTGTCACGATGTTTTCACGACAGGCCTTCTAGAAATTTTCTAGAAGGGCTGGCGCCAGGCGCCTGTCGCCAGAAGGCCTGTCACGAAAATCCCTCTAAAAAATTTCTAGAAGGCCTCTCGCGAAATCCTTCAAGAAAAATTCTAGAAGGCCAGGCGCCAGAGGCCTGTCGCGAAGGCCATGCGCTAGAAGACCAGACGTGAGAAGGCCAGACTCGAATCTCTCTCTCACGGGAGAAGTCCTATCGCGAAGGCCCGGCGCCATAAGGCCTGTCGCGAAGGCCAGGCGCCAGAAGGCCTGTCACGAAATCCTTTCAAAAAATTTCTAGAAGGCCAGGTGCCAGAAGGCGTTCTAGAAATTTTCTAGAAGGCCTGTCGCCCTGCCCTCACCCACCCGCCGCGGCGGGTGGGCGGGGAGACGGGGGGGCGAAATTCACGAAAATGCCATCGCAAAATCATTTTCTAGTAGGTCTGTCGCGAATCCTTCTAGAAAATTTCTAGAAGGCCAGGTGCCTATCACGATGTTTTCGCAATAGGCCTTCTAGAAATTTTCTAGAAGGCCTAGCGCCAGGCGCCTATCGCTAGAAGGCCTGTTGTGAAATCCTTCTAGAAAATTTCTAGAAGGCCAGGCACGAAGGCCTGGCGCCAGAAGGCCTGACGCTAGAAGGCCAGGCGCGAGAAGGCCAGACGCGAGAAGGCATGTCGTGAAGGCTAGTCGCCAGAAGGCCTGGCGCAAGAACGCTTGTCGCGAAGGCTAGGCGCCATAAGGCCGGTCACAAAATCCTTCTAGAAACTTTCTAGAAGGCCAGGCGCCAGAAAGCCTTCTAGAAAATTTTTAGAAGGCCTATCCCCCCCCTTCACCCACCCGTCGCAGCGGGTGGGCGGGGGCAAAAATTCACGAAAATGCCATCGCAAAATCATTTTCTAGAAGGACTTTTGCGAAATCCTTCTAGAAAATTTCTAGAAGGCCTGTCTCGAAATCCTTCTAGAAAATTTCTAGAAGGCTAGGTGCCTGTCGCGATGTTTTCGCAACAGGCCTTCTAGAAATTTTCTAGAAAGCCTGGCGCCAAGCGCCTGTCGCCAGAAGGCCTGTCGCGAAATCCCTCTAGAAAATTTCTAGAAGGCCTGTTGTGAAATCCTTCTAGAAAATTTCTAGAAGGCCAGGCGCCAGAAGGCCTGTCGTGAAGGCCATGCGTGAGAAGGCCACGTGCGAGAAGGCCAGGCTCAAATCTCTCTCTCACGAGAGAAGTCCTGTAGCGAAGGCTCAGCGCCAGAAGGCCTGCTGCGATAGGCCACGCGTTAGAAGGCCTATCGCAAAATCCTTCCAAAAAATTTCTAGAAGGCCAGGTGCCAGAAGGCCTTCTATAAATTTTCTAGAAGGCCTATCGCCCCGCCCTCACCCACCCACCGCCGCGGGTGGGCGAGGGCGGAGGGGAAAAATTCACGAAAATGCCATTGTGAAATCATTTTCTAGTAGGTCTGTCACGAAATCCTTCTAGAAAATTTCTAGAAGGCCTGTCACGAAAACATTGCAACAGGCACCTTGCCTTCTAGAAATTTTCTAGAAGGCCTGGTGCCAGGTGCGTGTCGCCAGAAGGCCTATCGCGAAATCCTTCTAGAAAATTTCTAGAAGGCTAGGCGCGAAGGCCTGGCACCAGAAGGCCAGACGTAGAAGGCCAGGCGCCAGAAGGCCTCTCGCGAAGGCTAGACGCCAGAAGGCCCTGTGTCAATAGGATCACAATGCAATTTCATCCAAACTATTTCTATATTCACGACGAATTATCCTTTTTTTTAGATTGTTCAATCATCACGGAAATTACATTGTTAGAGATCCGTCTGATCAATAAGTTCAATGGAGAAGACTTTTACATGTGGAAGTTTAAAATGAGAATGGTATTGATTGAGAAAGAGCTTTGGGTATATGTCGATGGTTTGATAGCCAAATTGGCTGAACCTGACATGCTGACCACTTGGAAAGCTAAGGATGGCATAGCACTAGCCATTGTGTCTTTGAATCTAAAAGATTCACAAATAGCTCATGTTGCAAATTGTTCTAGCTCCAAACAAGCATGAGACGTTCTTACAAGTTTACATGAATGGCATCAGAGACTAGGACATTTAAATATGAGAGCAATCTTGTACATGCATCATAATACTGCGGTCAAAAAATTAAATATTAACGCTACCTCCATTAACATAAGAATAGTAAGATACTGTATTTCACACTTGTGGATCCAAAAATAGCATAAAATAAGCATTCTACACACAAGATTGCAAGATATCACAAATATAGTGCACCAATGGATAGATGAACCCAAGCATGAGCATCCAACAAACATTAGAATAACTTGAACAAGCTTCCTTCCTTAATGCTCACATAAATGCAAGCTAACTCATCATTCAAAGCCTTCACTCTCAAAACAAATCCTTTCACATGTGTGTTCTTCATATATACATTTATTGATTAAAAAATTTAAGACCTTCATTTTGAGCAACTTATATGTAAGATACGATGTGTCAAACATGTGGGGGTATTGATGAAACTTTGATATCTTCATATATGGGACTACATTGTTGTGAATTTTACATTTAATTTTTAGTCTATTTACTCTTAAAAATCCTACATGATTATAGAAACATGCCTACTAAAAAAACATTGAATTTTGATATCTATAGAGATAGACATGTGCATCCAAAGCTATCCATTTAAGTGTTGATAAAAATTTTATATGCATTCAAAAATAAAAGTACAAGATATAAATCCTCGTGATCATCGAAACTGTAATTGTAAGTATATCAAAAGATATGCACTTTACTGCAATCATAGGTATTTTTTTTAGATTAACATTTAAATTATTCAACGTGTTTCTTCTTTCAGATTTATAATTATCAAACATAAGTGAATGGGAACCAGCACAATCACTTGCAAGAATATTGATTATGATTCACTCTGATGTTGGAAAGCTGCAATACAATGGAAGAAGTCTAAAGGAGCTTGCAGATAGTGGTTTATATTTTTATGAATCTTCATATATACCACAAACGGATGGGACTTTTAGCAAGCTTGAAGCAATTCCATTGCCAAGTTTTCAGAGCGATGAGTGACCTACTCTAGACAGTATTGTTTCAGAATTCTTCAGATGCAAGCTACTCTTGGATGTTAGAAATGCCATGAAAATAAGGATAGGTTCAAAAATTGTTCACCTAAGTTTGTTTCTCTCATTGCATATATTTGTTGATTTTTTCTCAAGTGCAAGTGTTCGAATTAGGACACCAACTTTATTTGTTTGCAAGGATTTATCAGATGAAATTTTGTTAGATCTCATGGATCAAGGCTAGGATACTAAAACAAATAAAGATATAGAATGTAGGATAAAGAAGTCGTCGATGATATTCCATTATCATATCGAAAAAAAAAAAAAATGCTCAGTCTCACATTTAGCTATCAGAGATTCAAGAAAATTGATGTTACATGGCTACCACTAGATCAAGGCTTCCAAATAAATGGTCACACAAACCGAAGGAGATAAGCATCATACACAATGAAGAATTTTTTACTATGATTGAGGTCGAAGAGCATTGGAGCCTTGATTATGTCAAAGTGGAGCTCATCCTATTACAAACCAATCTACCCACTTATTTCAGATTCATCATCAACAAAAGACTCGTGAGTACTCTATGTTTATCGCTTGTTCAAAATAGTACACACTAAAGGAAAATGACATAGTTTGCAATCACACATTCACTAGTATTTGTCTTGTAAGACAGGAGCTGATAATGTGCTGCAAAGGTCCTACAACAATCACCATTGTGGAAGAGTAGTTATGGTAAAACAATTTATCGAATAAAAAAATTAATCACGATTCCAAAATCAAGAATAAATAGAATGAATTACCTTTGAAATATCAACATCTTGTTGAAGGTTTTACCACTCAAAAAATAACTTTGCATTATACAACGTATACTACCCAAAGTTGAACAAGTCCTTTTGCTAGGGCGACTGCAAAAAGTTCACCACACAAGATATCAATGAAGGAAACCACACAATGAATAGAATACATTAGAATGTTGATTTAAAAATGTCAATGAAATGGACAGGATTTATATTAAGATTAATGATATCACATTTCCTTGCCTTGGCGTTCTCTACTGGAACGTATTCACAGATTTTCGACAAGATCCAGTCAATATCCTTATGAGTATTACTAGATGAACTCATGTTTACATAAAAAGTTTAATTACATTATCTATAGATCTCTTGAAAGAGATCAGGTTTAAGCTCCAATGGTCATTGCAAAATAAAATAGACAGTCTATTAGATGCAATTCTGAGAAATAATTTCAAATTGGAATGGCAATGATAAAGCTATTACATCAGAGAAAATATGGGCCGAAAGAGGGTCCTATAAGAAATGCCATGTAGGAGAGAGAAAAATAACTATAAAGTAATTATAATCATTTTCTAACTTCTTTACGCATCTGCCCGCACTACTTTCAATGTAAATGAATGCACCTTAGTTTAGTCACATCAAACTTCACTGGTGCTGAACCATAGTTAAAATATAATTCTCAAAATGCTGAAATATTCCCTCCCAATAGTTGGGAACACTCAAAAATTTGAATTAGGAGTGACATTTTTGAAGCAAAGCCTACGCCATCTCTATCTCCAGCAAACACAAGTGTTTAGCGCCACCTCTATCTCTAGTAGGGTTAGCGCCATCTCCAACTTTGTTATTGTCATTGTGTTGTTTGTTACTATACTACTGTACTGAGGACAAAGCTTTATCATCTTCATGTGGATCTGTCACCGGAATATGCTCCGCTCAGGAGAAGAAATTCAAAGCAGCCCAAATTGTCAACTTCTGATAAAGTCCAATACAAGGAGGAAAAGCTAAAGCATGTAAATTTATGGTCATCAGGAACATGTGTCTTTCATATGTCTTACATCCCATGACATGTAACACATGATACAACCGCCAGTGCCTCTTCTCGACATTAGAAGAGACCGTAGGCGGAGCCACCAAAGTCCGCTTGTTGTGGAGGTTGCAACGACGGTGGTGCGCCTGAGGTGGTCGCTAGTCCCAGCACATCCTTCTAGCAGGTCTCATCATAGGGACTCCTTACAACGAGAGCCACTAAGGTGGGTCCTCCTACGGTCCCCTCTATGATCTCTCTTGGAGAATATGGGGCCTTTTCATTACGGTGGCGATAGCAAGGGACATTTTCATTACAGTAACGGTAGCGAGGGACATTTTCATACCCATTTTATAACTCTCAATGTGGCCAACTCCCAAATATCCCACGTTACTTCATGTGCAAATCTGTAAGGAAGCACTCGATCTATTATTTGTATGAATTAAAATCATAGCTTTGTTGGTTTATGCAGAAGTCCGTCGTGTACGTATGCACGCTTGCTGATTTAGTTTATATGTATTTCTGTGGTTCAACTATTTATGTTCTTGGGCTATTATATATGTTCTTGGATAATTTGTGTATATTTATTTTCTTAGTAATAATTGTCTTTCACATGTCTGTAATTGCATGAAATTTAATTCCAATATTTATAATTTTTAGGGTGAAATGGAAGCAATAATTTGTTTTATTACTGCGCACTGATTAGAATGATCGGTTGCACCAATATGAACCACCTTTTCACATGGTGGAGCCTGAGGAACCACGCACTGAAAGGCTCACACTCTTGCTGTCAAGCCACATTAGTTTACCCCTCGGAGAACTACTACGGATTGCACTACAAGTGAAAAGCCTTTTAGCTGAATGGGCCAAGGCGGATGAGGAGCCAGTAGCGCCTGAGCCCATTTATTGTGCGGGCTATGATGAAACAAGTAACGTCTTCCACATCGAAGCAGCATGGGAAAGTGAGGAACACAACATCACTTTGCCAATCAAATACAAGAGATATGAGGACGAGGCGGCAGTGATAGATGGAGGATCAGGTGTCAATCTGATCTCCACTACTTTGTACGAAAAATGGAGATTACAAAGATTGAAGCCAGCCAGATTCGCCATCAAGCTAGCAGATCAATCATGTTTGAAACCAAAAGGTGTAATTGCTGATATTCCCGTAAGGATAGCAGGCATGCAGTATGTGATTACTTTTGTGGTCATGGATGTACCTGAATCTCCATCTGCATACCGTATTTTACTGGGAAGCCCATGGTTGAGGGCTGCGCAAGTAGTACACAACTGGGGTACAGGGAAACTCACCTTCGAGAACAGAGAACAGGCTGTAAAGGTAGATCCAACCACATGGGCGGTGAAACCTATTGCACCCAAAGCTGATGACGGATCATCCATGACAGATCATACGATTGACCGCCCCAAGTCCAGCCAAGGGAGGTCACTATCATTCAGAGACGGATGTCATGAGATGGACGGATGCATTAGCAACTATTGACTGCCAGACATTTCAATATGAATCAGATCCAGAACCGAGTAGATCTTCACCCAAATGTTACACTATGGACACACCAATCACATTTGGAGTGAATATGATAAACGTAGCATGGGTGTCAACGGAGCCAATTGAGAACCCAGTGGACGATCATCTAGTCCCTTGGCAACGTGCTCTAACTTATAATATGGAGATTGAGTTGATTGATGAACAAGTCCTACACCACATGGACCCAGATCGTTATGGAACCAAGAAGGTACCAACTCAACCACCACAAAGGTCTGCTATGGCAAAAGTCTCAAGGATCAAACCACCCAAGTCACCTACGAATAAGAAGAATTAGTTGAAGCTACACTACAACCAGGTGATCCGATGGAGTGACCTACCCAAAGAGGCAATAGCTACAATAGACGTTGATATTCGCAACCATGAGGCGAATGTCACAACAGTCCCAAAGAAAGACAACAAGGATGAATCCATCAAAATGACAAAAAAAGACAATAAGAAGGTGTTGGATTCCTTGAAGTCAGTCAAGTTGGACTCAAATACAGCGTCATCTTCTACACAGGTGACAGAAAATAAAAAAATGACCAGTCGGGCCAAGATCAATATGTTGAATGAGGAATCTCGACGAGCTCCAGTCCATGAGATGTCTAATACTTTCAAGAATTATACATTGGACGACGTGGTAATCATAATGTTGCAAGCCCAACGAGAATCTGATCAAAGTCAGGCACTAGCGGAACAAGTCTTCAAGGGACCTGCACGAACACAGCCGATGAATCTTGCGGAACCAGGAGAAGAAGAAAGGATAGTGCATGTGGAAGAGCAGTTAACACCCACACAGTTCAAGAGACTACGATCCTTGTTGGTGGAATATAAAGACTATTTTGCCTGGAGCTATAGTGATCTAAAGGACATTCCGCCAACAGTAGTCCAGCACACCATACCTTTGGTGGACAGAGCAGTTTCCAAGGTAAGCCCTTACTACCACTACAATCCGAATTATACAGAACTGATCAAACAAGAGTTGCAGAAACTTATGGATGCAGATTTCATTTACGAAATCGAGCACACAGAATGGGTATCGTCGATAGTTATAGTACCCAAAAAGAATGGCAAAATGCGTATATGTGTGAATCTGAAGACGCTTAATCCAGTCACCAAGAAGGACCATTTTCCTTTACCATTTATGAAAAGTGTCCTCGATAGAGTAGCTGGTGATGAAGCCTACAGTTTTCTGGACGGCTTCAGCGGCTACAACCGGGTGAAAATAGCCCTCCAGGACCAACACAAGACAGCATTCGCCACAGAATGGGGAACTTATGCCTATAAAGTAATGCCATTCAAACTTTGCAATGCCCCAAGCACTTTCTAGCGAGTCATGCAGGCGGCATTCAAAGATTATTTGCAAAAAATTTTGAAAATTTTCTTGGACGATCTGTGCGTGCATGGACCAGATTCAGAACACTTATCCAATTTGGAGAAGGTGCTACAAAAATGCCGTGAATACCAGATCTCTCTGAATCCAGAAAAATGTCAATTTTGGGTGACACATGGCTTGATACTCGGCCATATAGTGTCAAGACACGGGATCACTGTTGAAAATTGTCACTTCTCACTTGACATTGGTTCATGTAAATATTGATCAAACATTAGAATATGTTGATGATATGATTTCACACGTGTGGAGCATGTTCCCATGTGTGAAAGGATGTACTTTTCATGTTTGTATATATCCAAATTGATTTTGTATCATTCTAGTTAGTGTGAACATGAAATGACTAGTTTTTAGTCAAGTTGACTAGTCACCTACAAATTAGCTTTTCCTTGCATGTGCATGAGTAAATGCTCCCACATGGCAAGTGGATGTTCACATGTGTGTATAGAGTACTAGAAGATAAGAGTTGACCATTTTCCTTAGATCCTATTTTGTAGGGAATATTCCTATATTCTAGGAGACTAGCTTTTTGGATTTTAGTCATATTCTAGAAGGTCAACTATTGGATAAGGATCAAGGATGGATCAAATGGATAGATATGAGTGATGTGGCACTCTTCACACGTGTGAAGGCCTGCTGGACTGTACCAGACTCATGGATGTACTTGATCCATAAAAGGATCATCATTTTGCTAAGAAAATTGATGAGACTTTTGCACTCTACACTTTTGTGAGATTTCTAGTCATTTGTCTTGTGATTTTTATGCATGATTGCTATCTAGTATCATTGTACTTGTTGTTTCAGGTGCAGGCCGTACAGTGGACAGTACTCCACACGTGTGAAGCCGCTCTCACTAAAAAATGATGTGTTGATCCATTGCTCTTGCTTAAATCCAAGTGTAGTGAATCTAGATCAAGATCTAATGTGTAGAACTTGATAGATTCATTGATTAAGCAACCAATAACTCTCTATGATTGTAAAGTACAATCATTATTGTCCTAAAAACTGTAAAATTTATCATGGTATCAGAGCTAAGTAAGAGAGTGATCATTGAATCATAAATCTTGTAAAGATCATTGGCAAAATTTGTTTTTTGGCCAATACTAGTGAGGGCGAGTTCTTCTAGAGTGATAGCTTGTAATCATTTGGATCAAAACGACTTGGAGGCTGTGTATGTACTTTTCACACGTGTGAAACCGTACAGCAACTTTCAATTCAAGTTACTTTGTGTTTTTTGGTCCCAAAATCACAATACTAGTTCATTTTTGGTGCTTTTTGAAGCATAGTATTGATCTAGATTCATTCTAACTAATGCCTATGACCAAATAGTGTTTTGGATCATTGAAGCATTTCTTTTTAGAGTCTAAGATCAGATCTAAGAGGCTGATTTGTTCAGATCCTTAGTTGAAGTGAAATCTCTAAGAAAAGTGTAAAGCAATTTTTTTTGTGAGAGTGAAAGCTAGAAATTTTTGGTAAGATCTTTGAGTATCATTCAAGCTTGTGTGTTAGTTTGATAGAGACAAGCCTATAGGCATTCTAGTAAGCTTTAGGCCACTTCATAGATCTTTTAAAATTCAAAAATCTTTGTGATTTTTAAAAGAGCATTCATTCTAAAATGTCATCCATGGGTGGATATTTGATGGAACCAAGTGAGAGACTCACTTCCACAAATTATTCCATTTGGAAAGTGAGAATGGAATCACTCCTAGTGATCCATGATCTATATGACATAGTTCAAGGAGTAGAGGAAGAGCCTCAAACTCCCCAAGAACAAGCCAAATACAAGAAGAGAGCAAGATTAGCTCTACATTGCATAAAGTTAAATGTATGCAATGACCTCTTGAAAGAGGTGTCTTCTTGTACCTCATCCAAAGAGGCTTGGGATTCATTAAAGAGCATTTATGAATCCAACAATACTTCAAGAATCCTCATGCTAAGAAATCAAGTTTTCCAAAGCATGAAAGGAAGTGGAGAGAGTGGACAAGAGTATGTTCTTAGGATCAAATCTCTTAACAAGGAGTTAAGTGCAATAGGAGAGAAGATCCAAGATCAAGAACTAGTACAAATCATTTTGAATGGTCTAAGTGATGAGTTTACCAACTTAGTCCAATCATTTGCCATTCAAGACTCTCTTCCATCCATTGAAAAGTTGCACAATGTTCTTGTGGCCGAGGAGAGTAGGCTTCTACACCTCAAGACAAGAATGGATAGCATGTCACTTAATGGAGGAGAGGAGAAAGCTAACTTTACATCTAAAGGCAAGAAAAAGCAAAATCCATTCAAGAAAAATCAAGGCAAGGAGGCCGAGATGAAGAATGGAGGATCTACCTCCAAAGGCAAAGTGAAGAACAAGGCAAAACTAAAGTGTTTCTTTTGTGGAAAGAAAGGACACTTTGCCTCAGAATGCTACTTGAAGAAGAATCAACAAGCCAAAGGAGATCAAGGGAACATTGCTCAAGAGGAAGAATATGAGGATGGATTCAACACATCCTTAATGGTTGCATCTACACCAACTTCAAGTCAAGACACATGGTGGATAGATAGTGGGGCTAGTTCCCACATGTCCTTTAACAAGCATTATTTTTCTACTCTTCTATCTTGTAATGACTCTAAGAAGTCAATATACACTGCTAGTGATCAAGCATGCAAGATAGATGGCATAGGATCTATACCTCTTTGTTTAGGTACATCTAAAAGGATAGATCTAGATAATGTTTTGTATGTTCCTACCATTTCAAGAAACTTGCTTAGTGTAGGACAATTAATGGACAATGGACTAGATGTACATTTCAAGAATGGAGTTTGTTCCATCTTGAAAAATGATAAGTGCATAGCTAGTGGCATTAAGCAAGGGAGACTTTTCAAGTTGGATGCTAATGTTGCAAGTGAAAGTGTGAACTTGGCTAGGGAGGAGCTAACTCAAGTGGAGCTTTGGCATAAGAGATTAGGCCATCCTAATCTTCAATCTATGGAGTCAATGGCAAGCAAGGAACTAGCTCTCGGCCTACCAAGAGCTTTCAAGAAGTGTGGAAAAATGTGTGAGGCATGTGGCCTTGCAAAGTCACACAAATCTTCTTACAAGAAATCTTCATCAAGATCTCTCTCTCCCTTGGATCTCATACATTCTGATGTACATAGTTTTTCACATGCAAGTAATGGAGGTGCCTTGATGTATGTAACTTTTATAGATGATTGTACTAGATTCACATGGATTGAGTTACTATCAAAGAAAAATCTTGTTTATGAAGCTTTCATTAAGTTCAAGTCTCTAGTAGAGAAACAACTTAGTACTTCTATCAAAGCACTAAGATGTGATAATGGAGGAGAGTACACCTCCAATAAAATGAAAGACTTTTGTGAGATCAATGGTATTAAGTTACAATACACTTGTTCCTACACCCCTCAACAAAATGGGGTGGCCGAGAGGAAAAATAGGAGTCTATGTGAGTGTGCAAAGTCCTTGAGGCTTGATGCATCACTTCCCATCTCATTTTGGGGAGAAGCCATAACATGTGCTAATTATTTGTGTAATAGACTTCCTAGTAGTGCTATAGATGGGATCTCACCTTATCAAGCCTTGTTTGATAAGAAACCCAATGTAAAATATTTTAAGATCTTTGGATGTACTTGTTATGTACACATTCCTTTGGAGACTAGAAGGAAAGAAGATGCTACCTCCTTCAAAGGAATCTTTGTTGGCTATGGAGAAAATAGCAAGGGATATAGGATATATGATCCTACATCCAAGAAAGTAAAGGTAAGCAAGGATGTACTTTTTGATGAGTCACAATTTGCTAAGAGCTTGTCAAATGGATCTAACCCATTGTGCATTGAAGATCTTGACAAATCCGAGGAGGATCTTGACAAACCCGAGGAGGATCATGACAAACCCGAGGATGGAGATTTGGATCCAAGTCAAAAGGGGCCAAGAAGATCATCAAGGAGCAAGGCCGAGCCCTCAAGGCTTACCTATGTGGACAAGGGAAAGCAAAAGGAAGGCTCTACATCTTCTACCTCTTACTCTTTTTTAGCTACATTGATTGAAGAACCATCATCTTTTGAAGAAGCATGTAAATCTAAAGTTTGGAGAGATGCAATGCAAGTAGAGTATGATGCATTAGAAGAAAATCATACTTGGAATCTTGTAAATCTTCCAAGAGGAAAGAAACCACTTGCATGTAAGTGGATTTATAGAATTAAGTACAATCAAGATGGATCTATTAGTAAATACAAAGCTAGGCTTGTTGCTAAGGGATTTCTTCAAATAAAAGGATTGGATTATGAAGAAACATTTGCACCTGTAGCTAAGCTTGTAACTATTAGATTAATCATTTGCATTGCTACTTTGTTCAAATGGGATCTCTACCAAATGGATGTGACAAATGCCTTCTTGAATGGCTTCTTAGAAGAGGAAATCTACATGATGCAACCCGAGGGCTTCATCAAGATTGGTGAGGAGCAAAAGGTGTGCTACTTAAGGAAGAGCCTATATGGCTTGAAGCAAGCACCTAGAGCTTGGTACTCTAGGTTGCATGATTTTCTCTATTCCCTTGGCTTTGTACTAAGTGCTTATGAACCTTCTTTATATTTCAAATGTAATGAAGGAAAGATCATCATTTTGGTTCTTTATGTTGATGACATCATTATGACAGGAAATGATGATGATGGCATAGGCAAAGTAAAAGTTGACTTATCTAGTGAGTTCAAGATGGTAGATCTAGGCTTCCTAAAGTTTATACTTGGGATAGAAGTGTCTAGAAGTAGCAATTGTACTTTCATAAGTCAATCTAAGTATGCTACTTCCATTCTTGAAAGATTTGGTATGAAAGATTGTAAGGGGATTGACACCCCTATGGAGCATGTTGTGAAAGCAACTAATGAAGGTGATGAAGCATCCTTTGAGGACATCACTCTCTTTAGGAAGCTTATAGGCTCTCTAATCTATTTAACCATCACTAGACCTGACTTAAGTTTTTGTGTAAGCAAGTTGAGTCAAAGTATGCAAGCTCCTTTAATTCATCATTGGAAAAGTGCCAAGAGAGTACTTAGATATGTTTCTAGTACTAGATTTTTTGGTATACTTTATGAAGGATCTAACTTGCACTTGAGAGCCTACTCGGATTCAGATTTTGCAGGTGACAAGATGGATAGGAAGTCCATTAGTGCATTTGCAACATTTCTTTGTGGAGGAGTGATATCTTGGCTTTCCAAAAAGCAAGATACAATCTCACTATCTTCTTGTGAAGCCGAGTACAAGGCATTGACTTCAACAACCAAAGAGCTCTTATGGCTAAGAAGACTCTTGATGGAACTACATGTGCTAGAGGCCGAGGAGATCCCTTACATATTTTGTGACAATCAAGCTTCTCAACAAATTGCTTCAAATCCTATCTTCCATGCTAGAACAAAGCATATTGAGATAGCTCACCACTTTGTGAGGGAGAAGGTACAATCCAAGGAAGTGCAACTACATCATGTACCATCATCCGAATGCATAGCTGATATCTTAACCAAACCATTGTCCAAAGATCCATTTTTTAAGTTAAGATATGCTCTTGGAATTGTAGATAGATGTACACTAGATTTTCCAAGTTAGAAGTGAGGAGGAGTGTTGAAAATTGTCACTTCTCACTTGACATTGGTTCATGTAAATATTGATCAAACATTAGAATATGTTGATGATATGATTTCACACGTGTGGAGCATGTTCCCATGTGTGAAAGGATGTACTTTTCATGTTTGTATATATCCAAATTGATTTTGTATCATTCTAGTTAGTGTGAACATGAAATGACTAGTTTTTAGTCAAGTTGACTAGTCACCTACAAATTAGCTTTTCCTTGCATGTGCATGAGTAAATGCTCCCACATGGCAAGTGGATGTTCACATGTGTGTATAGAGTACTAGAAGATAAGAGTTGACCATTTTCCTTAGATCCTATTTTGTAGGGAATATTCCTATATTCTAGGAGACTAGCTTTTTGGATTTTAGTCATATTCTAGAAGGTCAACTATTGGATAAGGATCAAGGATGGATCAAATGGATAGATATGAGTGATGTGGCACTCTTCACACGTGTGAAGGCCTGCTGGACTGTACCAGACTCATGGATGTACTTGATCCATAAAAGGATCATCATTTTGCTAAGAAAATTGATGAGACTTTTGCACTCTACACTTTTGTGAGATTTCTAGTCATTTGTCTTGTGATTTTTATGCATGATTGCTATCTAGTATCATTGTACTTGTTGTTTCAGGTGCAGGCCGTACAGTGGACAGTACTCCACACGTGTGAAGCCGCTCTCACTAAAAAATGATGTGTTGATCCATTGCTCTTGCTTAAATCCAAGTGTAGTGAATCTAGATCAAGATCTAATGTGTAGAACTTGATAGATTCATTGATTAAGCAACCAATAACTCTCTATGATTGTAAAGTACAATCATTATTGTCCTAAAAACTGTAAAATTTATCAATCACCACAGCCAAGACCAGAGCCAGCAGGTAGCAGGGGGATTTCAACCCGATCAAGGGTCCGAAGGCCAGGACCAAGGGCAAACAGATGCGGCCGCTGAGACGTGTGACCAGACCCAAGGCGTAACCACCAGCCAGGCCCAACAACATCATCCAGAGGGTCACGAATGATATCTGCCAGCCGGGCCTTCCGAAGACCGAAATCTGTGGAGGAGAACAACAATGAATTTTTATCCAAATATCCCCACGAGTCATCAAGAGGCGGCTGGCAGTTATCCCTCTCAACTCAGACCATCAAGGAAAAAAAACTACAAGCCTTACCCGCCCTCCAACCACAATCGGAGTGGCAACATCAGTTATTTGAGAGAGACCCTGCGGCCATCAGGGCTTACGTGACGAGTCCGCAACAGTTACGAGTGAATGCGCATTTCCTGCCATGTCCAAGAAAATCCAAATGGACGGAATGTGGCACTCCTCTGGACCAGATCACACTCAACAATTTCAACTGGCCAATCATCAAATCCGAATATGGATGGCCAACGGATGTAGATGCCAGAAGGGCTCTCTCCGCATTCGCCAGCCACTACATCAATTGCCCCGATCCCACAGTCCGCGCGACAACTACTTACGCCCGAGACTTGGAATATTTAATGGGCATTGAAACAAAATGAGATGATTTCCTTCCCTCCATATTCTTTGATCCAAATAAGATGCTCGCTTTCGACAAAGTTGAAGACCAGCTGCCAGTCGCTCGTGTATATTACCGAACTGCATTCCTTGGTGATCACTGGACAAAACGATTCCAAGCATGGGTGGATCAGGAATGGTTGACAGGAGTTCACAAGTCCTTCCACACACCAAAGGACTCGAAGAAACTGGACCGTCTCAACTTCATGGAAGACGTTACGGGCTATCTGATCCACCAGAGGCGGTCCAAGAGAATGCTCTACTAAATCGACAGAGTGCCGAGGGACTGGCACTACTTCAGGCCATGGGTCCTGTTGGGGGTATTCCCAACGAAGAGCAAATAAATAAAATCCTCCAATAAAACGTGTTGCGAGGGCTTGGCATCTTGCGTGTATAAGCCCGTGGCCCAATGAACACGCAATTGAAGTTGTAAATAAAATAAACTTGACTTGGGCCTTGTAAATAAAATAAAACTAGAGGCCCAATGTCATTTTTAGACTTAGAGAGTTGGGTCCAAATTGGGACTCACATGAATCTTGTGATTTCTAGTGTATTTTTTGTGGACCCTTGGATCAAGTTGGGTCCAAGATGAATGGCTAGGATCATTGTGAATATTAGCCAATAAGATTGAGGAGCAAGGGCCTTCCCCATTTTATAAAAAGGCACCATTTGTACACTATTTCCATGCTTAATGAGAAGGAGAAAACTCTACCATTTTTGGAAGAGAAGCATCCTCATTTGCTATTCAATACTTGCTAATGCTCTTGATTGTGTTTTCCATTGCTTTCTATTTCCATGTTTATTGTTTGCCATAGTGAATGATTTTCCATTAGCAAGCATAAGGAGCATTTGAGCTAGCCTCCACCCTCACTCTCTATCTCTCTCTCTCCCTCTCTTCTCTTCTCAATCTCAAATGGTGCACACACAAACTAATACTTGAGCTAGACAAAAGCTATTGCAAATCAAATGCCCGCTAATAGTATCACTATGCATATTTCATTATCTTTTTGGAAAGAAGACTATAGGCATTGTCTCTTATAGCATCATCCAACTTCCCTCATCTTTGGTTAAGTTGTGAAAATTGTGGTATTGAACATCACGTAAAGGACTGCCCATCCCGATCCAAACATGTGGCTCCAGTCTGTTCAGTGCAAGTAGAAACTTTACCAGTTGAAACTCATCCTGCTTGGGTCTTGACTCGGACACAAACCCAACGCCAAGCCCCTACACTTACACCCAGCAAAACTCAACCGCAGGCTGTTCCTCCAAGTGATGATTCAAACCTGATAGTTTATCCCCACCCATCTGAAGAAATTTGACTGCATCATGAGTATCGCCAGCAAATCTGTAATGCCGACCAACAATCTTCCTCTTTCCATAAAGTACCCCACAAGCCCTTTGAAAGCAAAACCCTTGAAGGTACCGAAGTTTGGGGAGATTTACTACAAGCCAATGTCACTCTTCCCTTCCATGTCCTCTGGAAGCATGCTGGCCGGTGGAAACAACATATCCAATCCAATACCACCACCACTATTGATGAGTTGCCTGAAATGCCCTTACGTCTAACCAATCCATTCAACAAACGAGGCAACATCAAAATCCCAGCTACCCATCATCAATCCCATGAAGTTTTAGCAGTACTTGATGGAGGTTACGGGGTTCATATCATTTCCACATCCCTCATGATGGAATGGAATCTGAGAGACAAGCTAGCCAAACCTACTTGTCAGCTTCGAATGGCTGATCAAAGTGTGGTCTGACCTACCGGTGTCCTTCCGCACGTGCTGATCAAACTAGGAGGTCTCAAATTTTCTGTTGACCTTGTAGTACTTGATATTCCCAATAATGCCTATTCTTATGAATTACTACTTGGTCGTCCGTGGCTCACCAATGCACAAGTCGTTCATGATTGGAGCAAAGGCCGAGTCACTTTTGGTAATCATGACAATTCTGTCACAATTGACTCAATGGGTAAACTCAAACCTACACGCATACATGACGAGGGATCCTCAACCACAACTCAGTATTTGAGCCATACCAGTCCAGCCACGAAAAAGGTCATTATGTTAAATCTACTAATATCATAAACTGGAGTCATAGTCTAGCTACCATTGATTGTGTGAATGCCGATTACTATGTTCAACATCAAGATAGTTGTACCTCTCCACACCCAATCGATCACGATGACCAATTACCTGATCTGGATACACCCATCATCAATATCAATTTTGTTGATATTCTTCCACACCATGATGAGCTACTAAATGTTGCATGGCTACCTACTAATGAATCAGACGATTTATTCATTGATGACGAGAACATCTTATGAATTCAGAATTGCCCAGAAGATATGGACATTTCTGATATTCAGATCCTCAACTATATGGAAGCACTTCCCCTGAAGACCTATCCGCAACATGCTTCCAAGGTGGAATCAGTTGCCAAGGTTGCAAGTGAGAAACTTGAGACAAAATTCTACCGTCCCAAATGCCCACACTATCCATGGGATCTCTGTGAGGAGAAGACTATCTTTCAAATTGATGACGAGATCTTCCATGACATACCAACTGTCTCTCCACCACCAAACCTCAACTACGTGGTCATATTATGAAAGAGAAAATGAAAAAACCACTTCAAATTCAACCGCCGGGTGACCTCACAACTGTTCGGGAAGTTCCTGAGATTGCCTCTAGCCCTACACCCATCCCCGAAAAAGCACCATCTCGGCAAGATAAAGGCAAGGCCCCCCTCGAATCTCCAGCCCATGATGTCCTTGCATACTTTAAGGACTATACGATTGAGGATGTCACAATCAAATTACCCCAAGCTCAACATGAGCCCACTAGTAATTCACCCTATGAAGGCCCTGCACAAACCATAACCCTTTCCCTGAGTGAGCCAAATGAAACCAATGAATATCTTGTCCACATTGGAGCTCATCTCAATCGCAAACAATGAAGACGGCTTGAAAAGCTCCTGCGAAATATCTTTGCTTGGACCTATAAAGACATGAAAGACGTCTCACCCCAAGTAGTTGTGCATCATATCTCACTTAAACCGGGTGCGAAGCCCACTGCGAGTCATCCGTACAGATGCAATCCCATCTATAAGGCCAAGATCAAAGAAGAATAACAATGCCTTTTAGATGCGGGATTCATATATGAAATTGAACATACTGACTGGGTCTCTCCAATTGTCATCGTCCCCAAGAAAAATGGAAAACTCCGGATCTGTGTTGATTTTAGAAACTTAACGCCATCACTGAACGTGATCATTTTCCATTACCTTTCGGAGAATCCATCTTAGAAAATCTAGCAAGAGATGAGGCTTACTCCTTCTTAGATGGCTTTAGCGGATATAATATGATTCAAATCGCTGAAGAAGATCAACACAAAACCGCCTTTGCCACAGAATGGAGAACCTTCTGCTGGAAAGTCATGCCTTTTGGGCTTTGCAATGCTCCTAGCACCTTCCAACGTGTTATGCAAGCGGCCTTTTCTCAGCAAATAGTGATACCTTAGAAGCTTACTTGGACGATTTAGGAGCACATTCCGAAGAAATACGTCATATGTCTGTGCTTGAAATTTTTTTTATTTAATAACGCTTCGGAATCTCTCTTAATCCTGAAAAATGCCAGATTTGGGTAACCCATGGTATTGTGTTAGGACATATTATCTCACGAAATGGCATTGCCACTGATCTTGAAAAGATCCTTATTATTCAAAATCTACCAGAACAGCGTACGATACGTGAAGTTTACTCCTTCCTTGGCCACGCCAACTACTATCGGTGCTTTATTTTCGATTTCACTAACAATGCCCGCTTAATCTACAAAGTAGTTGTAGTTCCCAAATGGACGGATGAACAACATGTCACCTTCAATCAACTCAAAGAAGCCCTTACCAAAGCACCCATCCTCCGGGCTCCTAATTATTCTAAAGAATTCCATGTGCATACCGATGCATCCAAGTATGCCATTGGAGTATTGCTCACCCTCTCCTTGAAGTATTATTGATAGAATTTGAGTTTAGGATCGTGGTTTGTAAGGGAGTTCAGCATTTTTTAGCAGACATCTATCCCGAATCCCTAACCTTCCTACCCCTGATCAAGACGTCAATGATGATTTACCAGATGCAATCATTTTCCAAGTTGACTCTACACATGTATGGGCTAAGGAAATCACCGAATATTTAATTTCAGGACAAATGGATCCTTCCTTTTCTAAATCCGAACAACGGGCGTTGGTCCTCAAAACTAAACCTTATACGTTAATTGCAGGACAACTCTACAAGCAAGGGTTAGATGGAATTATCCGACGATGTCTTACTGAAGGAGAAATCCCCTCTGTAATTTCCCTCAATCATGAAGGTATTGGTGCCGGCCATTTCTCTTCTGAAACAACTGCTAAGAAAATCCTCTTGGCTGGATTCTGGTGGCCAACACTCTTCAAGGATACGCACAATTACACTAAGGCTTGTGATGTCTGCCAACGCACAAAACGCTTTAAAAAAACAGACTACATGCCTTTACACCCTGTAACCACTGATCAAGCTTTCCAGAAATGAGAAATTGATTATGTCGGACCTATTAGTCTTGCTGCTCGACACACACAATCTCGTTACATCATAGTAGCTATGGACTACTACACCAAATGGGCTGAAGCAAGAGCTGTTTTCAATGCCGACGCTCGTTCCACCGTCAAATTTCTCTATGAACAGGTTATAGTTTGGTTCGGCTGTCCTCTAGAGCTTATCAGTGATAGGGGAACACATTTTCTTAACTCTGTCATAGTAGATCTTCTTTCCAAATTTTTTGTGGTACATCGCAAAAGTTCTCCATACTATCCATGCTGCAATGGCCAGGCAGAATCCACCAATAAAATCCTATGTGGCATTCTCACCAAAATCGTCGAATCCAACCGATCTGATTGGGAACTCAAACTCCATCCTGCTCGTTGGGCTTATCGCACTACCCCAAAACGAGCTACAAGCTTAACCCCCTTCCAGCTCACATATGGTCAAGAAGCCGTTATGCCTGTGGAATTCCATATTCCCTCTCTTCGAGTAGCCTACAACCTTGAGCTCAATACTCCTCAGAATCTAGCAAATAGGTTATTCCATCTGGAGCAATTCTGTGAAACACGACGGATCAGCATCCATGCTCAACAAGTCCACAAACGATGACAAAAAGCATGACATGATCGATCATTGAAACTTAGACATTTCTAGGTGGGGGATAAGGTCCTGCTATACCAGGCCAAAGCCTTTAAAGGCAAACTGAAATTTTCAGGCCAAGGACCTTACGTCATAAAAAAAATCTTTGCCTCTGGATATGTTCAACTCCAAACCCTTCAAGGCAATGTCCTCGACACTGTGGTCAATGGGAGTCGACTGAGAAAGTACAACGAACCTTGCTTTTATCTTGATATGTATTAGCTATTTTTTCAATACTGTTTATTTTTTTCTTCTTCTCTCTTTTTATTATTTGTATGCCATTTTGACACCATTTTTTGCTGTGATTTATTGTTCCACCCATCAAGATACTATCCGATCAGTCTTCTCTGAGAAAACCACAAAAGTTATTAGTTTCAAAAAAAATTCTTTCACATCATCTCAGATAGAATTCGCCTTTCTTACAGAGAATGATTCATTTTTGGCCTCCGCAAATTCTGTTTCAGAAGAAAAATGTCAATAAAACAAAAAAAAAAATGGAGTTTTCTTCATCAGATATCCATGCTCAAAATTTGCAGACAATTCGCGGGAGCTCAAATTGATCCTCACGATTTTTCTATTACCTCCGCGAATTCTGATCAGATACATTTTTGCACTATCAGACATTTTCTCTCTTTTGGCCAACACAAATCACTTACAAGAATTTGCGGGCCCTCAGAATGATGCCTCAAAATTCGCGACCATTATTACCAAATCGTGGACACTGAGGACGAATTCTAGGTGAAGTTGCGAATTCCTGCCCAAAAAAGTCTATATATAGGTCTCCACCCGTTCTCCACGAGTTCATTTTAGATTGCTGCTCTCGAGTTCATGCCAAATTTTTTTAAAATTTTCAAAATTCTCAGAGCAATCTAAAATCACTGCTGCCATGGCTTCCCGTGATTCCTCACTGAGCTTGCACCGCCGTAAACCCCCTCGTCCTTATTCAGGGGATATAATCATGATCTCTCTTAAGAATTACACCGAGCAGCTCACACTGGCCAAGGATATCCTTACCAACCTTGGTTTTGATCTAACACTTTTCCGGGACCAGCAGAGCGAGAGCTTCATCCGAGTAGCTTACTCGACCTATTCGGATGAGTTCCAAACTTTCCGGCTTACAACCAAGACTGGTAGTTATTCTATTATCAACGTCTCTCCGACAGATCTTCAAAGTGTCGGCTTCCCTAATCTCAGAGAGACAATCTATGGCAAGGGCACCTGTTATGATGCCAAGTACTTCACCAAGTTTCTGACAGACGATGGCAAAACCATTGCCCAAACCAATGACGGGATCGCTATCCGACTCATCACGGATCCCCATCTATGGGCCACCTCATAGATCATCGTCACCATGGCTGCAGTACATACCACCAAGATGGATCGCATCCCACCGAGCAATCTTTTCTCTCTAACCCTCACCATGGACGACCCCACTCAAAATTATAAGTGGGCTGAGAAGCTAGCGGAGAAGCTGTGTGGAGCCTTGAAAGCCCGCAAATCAACTACCAAATGTGGGTATCTCCTCCACATGTTGGTCACCAAGCAATTGGGGTCTAAGATGGCTGCTGCCATCAAGGAGCTGGATGTTGTTTATCCAAGCACAGAAAAGCGAGCCACCCCCCAACCGATAGCAGAACCAGTCTCACCAGCCCCACCTACTAAGAAGCAGAAAGGGAAGACAGTCAGTACCGAAGCAGATGTCCCACAAGACATTCTATCCAGCGACATCGGGGTAGAATATGCTGAATTTGGAGGGAGTCTTAAACCATCTCATGTCCCAAACGAGGTCCTAGAGCAGCAGGCGGCCTTACTTCAATAGGCGAAACAATAAAGAAAAGCGATATCAGCAGCAGGCAGGCAGCTCCGGAATGGCAAGCACTTCTGGCTTTGATCCTATAGGCGTGATTCCGTCCACACAAGCAATCTCCTCTCCATCACTTGCTCTCACAATTCCACCACCACTCCCATCATTTACTGTCACCTCCACACCCTCACTAACTCTCAACATGGGCTTCCCTTCCACACTTCCACAAAAGTCCTCAACTGTACAAATCTCCACCCTACTTGACTCCATAGTCAACGTAGATGATTTTGCCTTACAATTACTAACTACACTCCCATCAACCCTTTCACCACTAACCCAATCCCACAATCTCCGCCACGTAGTCTCTCCTCACCCCTCAATCCACAATCACCCCTCCCTGCCTTTCCTACACCTCCGTCTAGCCCTGCTCTTGATTTTCTACCATTTAACCCCATGCCGTATCCTAACTACACACGCAACCTCCTTGACATTGGTCATTGGGAGCAGCTACCTCTTACAGTCCAAAAAGCGGTATGGTTGGTGAATGAGCTCCAATACAATATATTTGGCACCCTAGGGGGACAACACACTATGCGGCAATTCGACGATGGTGCTATGGCAGGCCTTCAGAAAGAGAAAGCAAGGCTGGAGGAGAAAACCAAACAACAACAGCTGCAGATCCAAAACCTCATGAATCACAATCAACAACAGTAGCAGATGCTAATCCATCTCTAGAACCAGCTCCAACTGAAGGTATCCAACATGCAGCAAACCATCGATACCCTCAAAGCCGAGAAGGATGAGGCTGTAGCAGATTCACAAGCAGCACGTTTCGCTATGAAAGAACAGTTGGAAATGGTGGACTTCAACGACTTCGCACCACCAGCTATCCCTGAGGGAACTGTCGTTCCAGTGGTGGCCTATCAAACGCTGGCCCAAAAGCTGAAAGCCACGACAGAGCAACATGCAAAATTACAACAATTGCACATAACCACCCTGGAAGAACGCTTAAAAGTTGCTGCCTAGTCGACACCGTCGGTTCATGCAGAGCACGCCCAATTTCATGATTCGGGACATCACTTTGATGGACCTGATGGTGGAGATGGCGCAGGATTTCAACAGCCTCCTCCTACAACTCAAGGCTCCACATTTCAAAGCCAACCCCTTGGGCAAGGAGCTCAAACACCAACCAATCCATCGGGCTTTGGGGGTACCAGCTCCCAACATTTTCTTTTTCCTTCCACCGCTTCTAACCCCCTCGACACCATTTATCCCACATTCATTCCACCACACTTTTCACCTGAATTACAATGCATTGCAGAAGCTAACCCCTCGCCTCCCTATCTCCTAATCCCGATCCACAAACCGCACACGAGATTGCCTTTGAAGCCCCCACCATCCGGCACAGAATCACGCCCACAGAACCAAGCAAGGAGTTGCGCGTCTCTCAGGAATTTGCAAAGAAATACCCAACAACGAAAGAGCGAGATGACTACATACTACCATATTTGGACCAGTGTCAAACACATAAAGCAGCAGTCAAACTCCTGGATCCACAACCTCTCTGGCACCATCGGCTCTTCTTGCAAAGTAAGACCTCGATGGCACAGTATCTTGAAGCTCTCTCCTACATGCGTACCAATCCTTATTACTATCCAGTAGCGAGGCGAGAACCGTTTCCTACCACCAAGGTCAAGAACAGAATCTTTTGGCGTAAGCTCACAGGAGTCGATACCGGCAACTTAGCCGAAGACATGGTCACCAACTACCGAGTCTTCTACCAGAAGCACCATGACAATCTTGATCGCAATGTCAGATATTTTGTGGATAATTGTAGCCTGGTGGCATTTCTGGCAGAACTCAAAGGTTTTTGGGATCGAGGGTTACCCCCAATTGCCCTTGACATCAATAAACTCTTGCGCACACAAGATGACCATATCAATGTTGCAAGGCTCTATTATCAAGCTGCACTTACTTCCTCCTTGCACGTTGATATGGTGGAGCTATGGAAAACCCATAACTTTCTCTAGGGTATGCTCCATTATTACAAACTCATGCCCTTCCTGAACAAATTACGGTGGCAAATGATGGAGGGCATCGGGACGACCATCTTCCACTCCTGACAACAACAGTCTCGCCTTCAAGAAGCACAAAAAATCCAGGACGAGAAGGAGTCGATTGGTGTGGGACCAGCAATCCAATAAGGAGGGGGATAATGTTAGCAACTGTGCTAACACAGAGAAAATAAAAAAATAATAAAACTCCGTGGCATGTGTTTTGTAAGACCACGTATGAGTATTTGTCAATAAACTTCAAGCCATGGCATGTGTTTTGTAAGTCCATGAATAGAAGCTTAAATAATAATAAAATAGCTTAAACTTAGATTTAGAACTTAGACTTAGGAAACTTAAGATTAGAAATATTTTATTTTAAGTTGTCCTAAGTTAAGAAAATTGAAGTTCTAAATCCTAAGTTAGAAGTTCTAGAAAGGCTAGAAACAGATTAGTCCCATAAGTTAGTAGACACTTATAAAAGACCCTCTTTGCCATAAAAGGAGAGGTATTTGCATTGTAAATAACACTTTTGAGATTAAGCTATCTTGCTCTCTATTTTGGAGAATTATCATTCTATTTCATTTGTGTTCCCCTTGGAAAGGTGCATAGCTTGAGGGAAGGTGCTCGGGCCTCCTCTTGCCTCCTTTTCATCGGTTTTATTGTGGCATATTCATTATTGCTTATTTGTTTAGTATTAGCCGCAATCTCATTTTATTACCCTTCGGGTGTTAATCTAGGATTAGTCTAGTCACCTTGCTAGTTGGGTAAGCCTTAGCAAGGATTTTTATTGTTGTTACTAATTAGTTTATTTCCGTTTCGGGCACTAGTTGGGTAATCCTTAGTGCTCTCATTCCTGTCCATATTTCTGTTGAAGCTTATTGTAGAAACTTAAAAAGTGGACGAATCTCTACATCCCTATACTACACCCGTAAGTAGATCTAGCCACCGCACACACTAGAAATACTTCCAACATCTATGCAAGTTTGGGACAGTACCCTGGAGCTGCTGCCTGTCAAATTTTAGAGTTTATGGACTGAAATTGATATAGAAATGATCACAAAGAGTGATTGGTAGCTTGGGATCTTGATCTATATCAAGACTAGCTTCCAAATCTAGCTTCTACTTGACAATCTTTGTGTTTCCAAGCAAGAACAATCAAAAAGATGATCCACGGCTTCACACGTGTGAAGTACAGCTACTGTACGGCCTGATAACAGAGAAATAGTTTACTTATCATTTACAAAGCATTCATCCACAAAAAAAGTGCTTAAGAGAGTCAAAACACAATGATAGCTTCACAAACCAAGATTTCTCATCATTAGCTCAATAATGGATCCATCATGGATCAAGTTCAAATTCACCATAATCTCTCTCTAAGCTTCATCCAACACGTGTAGGACAGCTCATTGTACTCATCCATATCACTTTGGATAAGATCTATCAAGTTTGTCACATCATCCATTGGTGGTTTGTGTTGACCTTCTAGATTCCTACAATCTAGGACCTAACTCCTATAATTTAGGAGATGTCATATTAGACTCAAATGACAGCTAATCAAAATGGATCTGAATATTACAAGTGTCATTTCACACATGTGGACAAGTTCTCACACGTGTGGATCCACATAGATGTCAAAATACATCAAAAACCATGTGAAAATTGCTTTATTTTAACACTCCTCCTCAATTTTTACATGATACAACTATAGTACATCTATTTACAACACCTAAGGCTGATCTTAACTTGATAAATGAAGCCTTTGGCAAGGCTTTAGTGAGTAGATCAGCAAGGCAATCTGAAGAAGACACATGATGTAGCTTGATCTCCTTTTCTTGAACCTTTTCCCTCACAAAATGGTGAGCAATCTCTATGTGCTTGCTCCTTGCATGGAATGTGGGATTGGTTGCTAATGCTTGGCTTGATTAGTTGTCACAAAATATTGTTGGCTTCTCCTCGGCCTCCATGACTTGGAATTCCACCAAAAGCCTCTTCAACCATAGAATCTCCTTTGTTGTGGATGTTAGTGCCTTGTATTCCGATTCGGTTGAAGATAGAGAGATAGTATCTTGCTTTTTGGAAAGCCAAGACACTATGCCACTGCAAAGAAAGGTAACAAAAGCACTTGTGGACCTCCTATCCACTTTATCACCTGCAAAATCAGCATCCAAATATGCCCTAAAGGCTAGGTTAGATCCATCATATAAAATGCCAAAGTTCTTGGTGGCCGAGATGTACCTCAACACTCTTTTTGCATTTTTCCAATGACAAACCAATGGGTTTTGCATAGATTGGCTTAGTTTGCCTACACTATAACTTAGATCAGGTCTAGTTATAGTAAGATAGATCAAAGAGCCTACAAGTCTCCTATATAGTGTGATGTCCTCAAAGGATGCTTCATCATCACTATTGGAAACTTTTACATTTTGCTCCGTAGGAGTTTCTACTCCTTTACAATCTTTCATTTCAAACTTTTCTAAGATAGAAGAAGCATATTTAGATTTCCTCTTGAAACTTATATTTCTAATATGAAATGAAGATTACCAAGACCTACCATCTTAAACTCCTTAAACAATGCTACTTTTACTTCTTGTATACCATCAAGATCATTTCCACTAAGGATAATGTCATCAACATACAAAATGAGAATGATGATTTTATATAGATCCATTTGCACTCAAGTGGCTTTCTTCCTTGAGGAAGATCCACAAGCTTCCATGTATGATTCTCCATAAGAGTATCATACTCCTTTTGCATGGCATCCCTCCATTCTTGTGACTCCATAGCTTCTTCAAAGCAACTTGGCTCATCAAACATAGAAGTTAGAAAAGTGTAAGAGGTAAGTGAATGTAGATCTTCCCTTTGTTCACCTTTGTCAACATAGGTGAGCCTTGAGGGTTCGGCCTTCCTTCTTGTAGATCTCCTTGGAGTCCTTGGATCTTGAGATGGATCTTCAAGATCTTGATCACATGTAGGCTCCTCCTCAAACCTTACAAGATCCTTGACATAAGATGGACTAGAAGCTTTTTCATTCAACTTGAAATAGTTACCTTCATCAAAAGTAACATCTCTACTCACTAAAATCTTCTTAGTGACAGGATTATAGACTCTATATCCTTTGTTATTTTCAGCATAACCAACAAAGATCCCTTTAATAGAAGTAGGATCATCCTTTTTTCTTGTATCTAATGCTTGAAAAACATAGCAAGTAGATCCGAAAATTCTTAGATCTTTAAGATTCGGCTTCTTACAAAATAGAGTCTCATAAGATGTTATGCCTCCAATGGGCTTACATGGCAATCTATTACACAAATAAGTTGCACAAATAATAGCCTCTCCCCAAAAGGACTTAGGTAGAGATGCATCTAACCTTAAAGCCTTAGCACAATAACATAGTGTTCTATTCATCCTCTCGGCTATTCCATTTTGTTGAGGACTATAAGTACATGTAAGTTCTCTCTTAATGCCATTGGATTTACAAAACTCTATCATCTTGGTGGAAATATACTCTCCACCATTATCACTCCTCAATACTTTAATTCTAGCATCAAGTTGATTTTCAACTAGAGTTTTGAACTTAACAAAAGCTTCAAACACTTTACTTTTGGAATCCAAAAGTTCAATCCAAGTGTATCTAGAGTAATCATCAATAAAAGATACATACATAGATGCACCTCCATTAGATTCTTGAGAAAAAGAGTGCACATCACTATTAATAAGGTCTAATGCTTTTGTAGATCTAGTGGAAGAGATATCAAAAGGTAGCTTGCGTGCCTTTGAGAGGCTACAAGCTTCACAACTCTTTCCACACTTTGAGAGTGTCTTTGGAAGCCAAGAGCAAGATCCTTGATGCATAGCATCTCCATAGATTTGAAGTTTGGGTGGCCCAACCTCTTATGCCAAAGCTCCACTTGATTGAGCTCCTCCTTCATCATGTTCACTCTTCCAAGAAAAACATTAGCATCAAGCTTAAAAAGCCTTCCTTGCTTGAATCCCTCTACAATGCAAGTATTATTCATCATTATGGAGCAAACTCCTTGCTTAAAATGGACATCTAAGCCATCATCCATCAATTGTCCTACACTTAACAAATTCTTAGTGAGTGTAGGAACATAGAGTACATTATCAAGATCTACTCTTCTAGAGGATCCAAGACTTAAGGGAATAGTTCCCACTCCATCTATTCTACATTCTTGATCACTTGCTGTTAGAATAGACTTTTTACAACCTACAAAAGGTACAAGAGTTGAGAAAAAATTCTTTTGGAATGTCATGTGGCAACTAGCCCCACTATCAATCCACCATGTGTCATTGGAGTAGCTCTTTGATGTTGATGTAGAAGCCATCAAGGATGAATCCACTTCATCCTCATCTTCCTCAAGAGTGAGGTTGCCTTGTTTGCTCTCTCCTTGTGCATTCTTCTTCTTGAAACACTCGGATGCAAAGTGCCCCTTCTTTCCACAAAAGAAGCTCTTGAGTTTGGCTTTGTTCTTCTTTCCACCTTTGGAGCTTGATGGTTGATCATCATTCTTGGTCTCCTTGTGTTGGATCTTCTTCTTTGACTTTGCCTTTCCCTTGCTTGAGAAGTTGGCCTTCTCATCACCATCATGCAACTTTAAGGATCCAATCCTTTTCTTGACATGAAGGATCCTACTCTCCTTGGCTACAAGCACACTATGAAGCTTGTCTATGGAAGGTAGTGCATCTTGAATAGCAAAGCTTTGTACAAGATTGGAGAACTCATCTCCAAGACCATTCAAGATGATTTGAACAAGTTCATCATCATGAATACCCTCACTAATGATGGAAAGTTCTTTGTTGAGAGATTTAATTCTCAAGACATACTCTTGAGCACTCTCATCATTCCCTCTAATGCTTTGAAGAACTTTATTTCTAATCATAAGCACTCTAGAGGTATTTTTGGATTCATAAATCCCTTTGAGGTAGTTTCATGCCTCCTTGGCCGAGGTACAAGATGCTACTTCCTTTAGAAGTTCATTACTAACATTCATTTTCAAGCAATGTAATGCTAGTCTAGCTCTCTTTTTGTACCTCACTTGATCTTGACCTCCTTGAGGTTATTCTTCCTCTCCTATGACAAGATCAAACATATCTTGGAGCACTAGTAGTGACTCCATTCTTACTTTCCAAGTTGAATAATTATTAGAATTTAGCCTTTCACTAGCCTCAAGAAGATAGGCTCCAATTGAACCCATTCTAACTAGTAACAAGTACAACAGATGTACTATTCAAAGGCTCTTCCTTTTTTCTTTCTCAGAATTTAGCTAAATGCTACTTTCTTGAATCTCACTAGACTCAAGAAGCAAGATCTATAATGATCTTGAACTCAAAAAGATTTTGGGAAAGTGTATTCTACACAATCTATTCACTTAGAATCTTGGATTTGATTTTTGGAAGTGCCAATGCCTTCCTATGATGTTTAGAATTGGTTTTAGTTTCACTCTTGAACTAAAAACATAAGCCTCAAACTCTCTCACAAGGATTTGTAAGTTTAATAAGATTCTAACACCATTTACTCATCAAATCTATAATGGAAACAATAGTTTTTCATAAGCACATCACTCTACACAACTTGTTTGAAGCTCAAATATTGAAAAAACACAAAGTTTTGGTGAAAGTACAACTCCAGCAGCCTCTCACACGTGTGAGAAGTACTTCTGAACTTTACACACTAATCTGAACCTCAACATCACAAGTAAACTATTAGTAAAGGTTGCTCTCCTTCAAAGTGACTCTAGCACCAATGCTTTCACCAAAATGAATATTCTTGGATCATCAATCAAGCTCTTTGACTTGGCTCTGATACCATGTCAAATTTCAGAGTTTATGGACTGAAATTGATCTACAAATGATCACAAAGAGTGATTGGTATCTTGGGATCTTGATCTATATCAAGACTAGCTTCCAAATCTAGCTTCTACTTGACAATCTTTGTGTTTCCAAGCAAGAACAATAAAAAAGATGATCCACGGCTTCACACGTGTGAAGTACAGCTACTGTATGGCCTGATAATAGAGAAATAGTTTACTTATCATTTACAAAGCATTCATCCACAAAGAAAGTGCTTAAGAGAGTCAAAACACAATGATAGCTTCACAAACCAAGATTTCTCATCATTAGCTCAATAATGGATCCATCATGGATCAAGTACAAATTCACCATAATCTCTCTCTAAGCTTCATCCAGCACGTGTAGGATAGCTCATTATACTTATCCATATCCACTTTGGATAAGATCTATCAAGTTTGCCACATCATCCATTGGTGGTTTGTGTTGACCTTCTAGATTCCTACAATCTAGGACCTAACTCCTATAATTTAGGAGATGTCATATTAGACTCAAATGAAAGCTAATCAATATAGATCTGAATATTAAAAGTGTCATTTCACACGTGTGGACAGGTCCTCATTCTTTTTCTCTCCAAAATGCACATTGGTGTGTTTTTTGGATTTTTTGGCTGATTGGTTTGGGTTTCAAGCCCTTAGAGGCTGTTCGAGGCCTCCTCTAACCTCTCACAACTCCTTCGCTAGCTGTGAACAGTCCAAACACAAAAAAAATACAGAAAACTAACTCTAAACACCCAAAAATCTACCTAAAACTACTCTAAAAAACAAGAAAATAGCTAAAATGCAGCTAAACTAGTTAGTGGAAACCTATCCCCGGCATCGGCGCCACTGTAGGGTCGAAGATCTTGCGTATTATAACCCTCCCGCCTGTCAACAAGGGTTAGATCACTGGATAGGTACCTAACTATGCATATTTGACAGTGACGCTTTAAGAAAAAATTGACTAGCAAAAAGACGACAGTGTCAAGTCTTGTAGTGTGAGAAAATTCTCGACACTATTGTCAAACTCTGTGTATTTCTGCAGACTGTGTAAAAACACTATAATTCTGCAAACTGTATAAAAGACGGGAGAATCCGCAAAACTGGATAAACAGTTGGATGAATATTAAAAACCGATTAGTCGATTAGTAGGAATAATCCAACACTCCGTTTATTCCTTCATCTTCACAACACCAGCAGGTACGGTACATGCCAACGTACCAGTCAATAGGAATATCAGATTATCCTTCTAACACCCTCGCAGAGCATAGTAAGCATTGCCAAACCACCACTGCCGCACTTCCAGACATCCTCCGCCTCACTGATAAATGAGCTCAGAGCCCTATATCATGACTGCCACCAATATCATCCTGCCACACTCATCGTCTGTTATAACACGACCTTGGCTCATTATAATGCCATTGTCCAAGATCCATCCATCAGACATCCCTGCCAGATTTCTGACTTTTCGTTCATCGAATCCGCCTCCACCTTTGACTACCAACAACTTCAGCTAACTTTCTTTCACTTCGACCTCAAAATTGGTAGAGATCGCACGTTATTGTGTTTTCTGGAAGAATCACTGCTGGGATATCAGTAGTGATAACCTGGCTCTAATACCATGTCGCAGAAGCGAGACCATGTCCGAACTCGAGATTACATCTCCTCCTCATGGCCTCTCACCATCTCACGCCATCTCACCACCTCGTGCCAGTTCTCCTCCTCGTGTTTCTTTCCCATCTCACACCTCCTTCTCACCCCCCAAATCTGATTTTCCATCAATTTTCACAGTTCCTCCTCGCCCAGTGGATAACCTACCTGATCTTGTGGCGGTGTTCAAACATTGGTATAATAAAAATTTTAAGGTACCTGACTCAGAGCAACCATCCCTCTTCAAAAAAAAATATCCAGACATCAGTACTAGAGGCTATATACTACTAGGAAAGCTCGAGGAGCTACTCAAAAAGAAGCCGACCGATATCCTTTCGCTACTGCACCCTCAACCAGAGTGGAGGAGGGTGATACTTTTATGCAACCCAGTGTTTATCAAAGAATATCTTATGGCTCCTGCGGTTCTACGGGCAGATCTAGCTTACCACCCAATGTCTAGAAGATGATCTTGGTCAGCCTTGCAGACTCCCAGCGTTAGGGCCTACAACTGGCCAATCATAAAGTCATCAAAGGGTTAGAGCACAACCATCAAATTCCAACGAGCGCTCAACCACTTTCTGACCAATGCGGCTAATTCTCCAGATCTGATTGTACTAGAAGCGCGCCCTGTAGCAGGTTTCACCAGCCAAAAATTGTCCCAAATTTGGCCCTACAATACCCAAATGGCGAATGTAGCCCATCAACTAGGTCACCCGCACTCTGCTCGATAGAATGGTAATGAAAACACCCCAAAACATGTTTCTCCCTTAAATAAAAAATAAAAAACAAAATAGTGTAAAAAAAACTTAATTTTCAAAATTAAAATTTAAAAAAATAACATAAAAAAATGATAGTACAAATAGCTGTAACTTGTAAAAAAACTAGATATTCAAAAAAATAAAAAATAAATAAAAAGAATATTGTTAAAAATGGTGCTAAATCTTAAAAGAACCGTAATACAAACTTAAACCCTCTAAAAAATTTAAAACCCTACAAAAAAAATCTAGAAAGCGTTGAAAGAATTTAACCTTAATGAAAAAAACATAAAAAATAAAATTGTAAACTAGTAAAAGATCTTAAATAAATACAAAAGTAATAATAACGACAAGACAAAAAGTTCACAAAACATATAAAAAAGTCAAGGACTAGGGGCTACAGACTAAGGGACAAGGGTTAGGGTTAAGGGCTAAGGGCCTAGGGGCAAGAGCCTAGGGGTATAAATTATGGGCAAAATGCTAAGGCTAAGGGCCTAGGGGCAAAGGCCAACAACCAACGGCTATGGGATAAGGGCTACGAGTTAAGGGCCACTGGCTATGTCATGTGCTGCATGTAATTAGCCCATGAGCTTACTAATGAATTGCCAAATATGGCCATGGAGCTAAAGTAGACTAGAGTTAGTCATTAGGACAGTTAATAAGGTGGCTCGAACAACCTCGTTATATTTGTGAATAGCGGACTTGTAAGGCCCAAATTAGCCAAATAAGGTCCCAAACTTATAGCAGAAGCACAAATGACCACTATAAATAGCTAAGATCTTGCTAAATTTGGAGGCTATTGTTCATTTTGTAATTTGGAGTTTTAAGAGATCTTGGAGCTTCTCTTGGAGAGCTTTCTTGATGAAGAAAGTGGTTCATGTGCTTAAAATCACATGAGAGCTATGATCATGCTCTAGAATCAGGCCCTATCTTGTGAATGATCAATAATCATGAATAAAAATACCTTACTTTGTCTATTTTGGTGAAGTTTTGCTACTTTTAGCTATCTTCTTGATTTTTGACTAGTTTCTTGATTTCTTGCATTTCCATTGTAGTTTGATGTTTAATGAATGGATTAGACATTTGGATGCTAAGGTTGGCACATGACAAAGTTTGGTATCAGAGCATTAGATCCTTTCATCATCAGATTTGGTGGATTTTGTTAAGTTTGGTAGAGTTTCTTATTTTAGTTTCTTGATTTTTCAATTTCCAGCAAATTCTGATTCAATTTTTGACCATTTTTTCTTCCCTTTTTTTTTTTGTGTAATTTCTTGTTGTAGATCTGTAGATCTCTCTTTTAGCTTTCTGGAGGTACTAAAATTTTCTGATTTGGAGCTATAATGGCCAAGTTATGGCCATTTTAGTGTTTTCTTTCCAATTTTAGCTAGTTGTAGTTTTTGCAGTCTGTTTTCTCCATTTTTAGCTGAATTTTTGGCCAAACTTGTGAGTGTAATTCTATAGGATTGTAGATCTCAGTCTTAGCCTGAATCTGAGCCAATTTCCAGCCAATTTGGTTGAGAATTGACTGAGATATGACAAATCTTGTGGAAGAGGTCAAATGTTAGCTTTGGTAGGAAATTTGGGAGAGAAGTGACTTCAACCTTTCATGCTTGAAGTTCTATTTCTTTGTAGATTTGTTTTCAGTTCTTTCGTTTTGAAGTTTCGTCTTAAAAAATATTTTAGGAAAAAAATGCCCTTACCGTAAACCCTAATTTGACCTAACCCTAAACCCTAACCTGACCTAACTCACTCCCACGCGACCTCTCAGCTTCACGCGACCTCCCAGTATCAGTTCTTGCTCTTCCTCTTGGGATTTCTGAGTGCTGTATTTTACAAGTGATTGAGTGTTGGCTCACGGCTGGTCCTTGCTTATCAACGATGACGCCCTGTTAATCCGAGTTATGATTCTGAATTCTTGAAGTCCACCGAAATCTGTGAGCGAGACAAGCCAAGGAGATCAAATTTTCTCTTTGTCTGCGCATACATCTCTTCCAATCGCTCCAGTTCCAATCGCCACCATCTTCATAGTAGGTGTCTTCGGCATTGACAGGAACCTCCAGAAGCTCGCACTCCCTGAATCTCTATCACGGCCACGGTAGGTGCAAGAGGATCGGGCAAAATGGGATAATTACTCTACATCACCTATTGCAAATTGCCATAGCTGCGCTCTGCTACAGTCGCGCTCTACTGTGTACTAGCAGGGACCGTTGCAATCGTGCCTCACTGCACAAATATGCCCATCAGCAAGAGCTCAAATAATTCCCAGGATCAGTGCTCAAGCGGATGCTGGAGACGTCCGACTGATTGACACCGATCAACCCGATTGCTTCATCTGCAATAACTCCCGATTCCTGCATCGACGATTTGAACACAGGCAGTTTCAAGTAACATAGCGCCTCTGATCCCGGCCGACATACACTTGCAAAAAAAAACGCCAGGGACATCTCCTTCGCTAGCAAACGAGCGTCGATGCCCTCTCTCCGTCGCTCAGGTAGCCGATGCCCTCTCTACGTCGGTCAGGTATCCGACCCCGTTCCTCTCTCTCTCTCAAAACGTCGGTTGAGATCCTCTCTCTCTAAAAAACGTCGATTTAGATTTTTTCTCTCTTACTTGAGATCCTCCCAAAATCTTTCCAGCACCCAAACTTGCCGTCATTTTTAAGATTTCTACGGTCATCTTTCTTCAACGGTTCAATGCTCCAAAGAAACCAAACTTTTTTATAAAGGTCCCTTTCTAAGTTTGTAATTTCCCTGTCTTCGTGTAGCTTTAATTTTTGTGTTTAACGTCGAAATTCAGTGCTTTAAGAACACTCAGTTCACTGCGCTGAGTACAATGGTCATCATTTCGTCATCATTATGTACTTCTTATTTTTAATTTTATTTTAGGCCCTTTATTGTCCTAAGTTGTTTACACTTTATGCTTTATTCATTCAATTGATCATATCTCATCCGTTTGAGCTCGGATTTCAGTGATGTAGAAAGCAAGTTTCATTAGCTCAACAAGATTGTCAGTGTAGAAGTCTTATTTGGATCAAAATTTGACCTTTTCAAAAGTCCTTTTTACTCATGCTTATTGTTACCGCTTAACTGCACCTTGTTAAAACTGGTTTCTATACCATTTCCAAATTCTTCCCAAGATTGCAATCCACAATTACAAGATTTAGTTATTCCACATCGACTCTAATGGATTGGCGTTATGAACAAGAGGATGACGATCAGTCATACTGTGATGGCGATTATGACAATGATGTGGGGGAATATTGGGATCAAGGCGATGGTTACATCGAAGATTCCGATCAAGGTGACAGTAACATTGAAGATTATGACCAAGGTCACAACATCGCTGATGGCAATCAGTATCAAGACCATAACGACGATTTTGCTAATGATGATCAGTATCAGAACTACAACGATACTTCAGAACTTGACCATTACTCTGAATATTTCAACAACGATCAACAAAATGAAGAACAACACGAACCAGTCATTGAAGATGGCTCTGCATATGAAGCAGTTGAACCATTTGATGGTTAGGTTGAACTAGAGTTCAATGATGGTGATTATCAGGATTAAGATCAATTCCAATTTACTATTGAGGATCAGTTTGAAGCGATAAGCGTGACTGAGCAACAACAGGTGCATTGTGGAGCAGAAGATCACTATGAGCCCATGGATCAATTTTATGATCTTGAAGAACTCAAAAGACGACGTCACCATGTTGCAGAACAACATTTCGATCATAATGAGGATGATAATGTTGATTATGAGATCTATGAAGATGCCTATGAAAGTGAAGAAATTGACAGCAATGAAGGGTGTTCTCTCTATGCCACTACATGTATGACTAGTCCTTCTTTGATGGGAACTTCATTTGCCGATGCAAATGATTTTTATGGAGGGAAGGAATATTAATATGGCTAGTGGAGCGACAATTTCCAATCCCTATGTCAATCTTGTGGGAAGTCTAACGCCATCAACTCAACAACAGTGGGTCAATATTCATGGAAGATCAAATAATAGCGTAGACCCTACTATCAGTAAAGTGAGTGGTGGAACAAAAGAAATATTAGGTACACTTTTAATTGCAATACAGGATAGTACCGAACAAATGAAACAAACAGGACAACAACTACAAGAAAGGTTAGAGCGAAGATGGGAAGAAATGTACAACAAGGTGGTCGCTCGTTTTGACTCTATCTTGCAATCGACTGGTATTCCACAACAGCCAATTGATATTCGAACTACTAATCCTGAATTGTGTACCACTGTTGATGTCTACAGAACAACGCTTCTTTTAGTCCAAGGGCAAACTTCCAAGCCAAAGGCAGATATCGATTGAGATGTTTTGAGCAAACAAGATCATGAATCTTTTGATGAAGCTGATGATTTCAAGGAAGAAAGCAAAATTCTTAATATTGATCTATCTTCCACGGAAACAAATCAATATCAGCAAAGCACCAATGGACAAGTGGATGAAGACCAACTTGAGAATCTAGATCAAGTATTGTCCAACATTTGTAATGATTGGGACCAAGGTCAAAATAAGGGGGTATACTATGGGCTAAACAAACTTCTACATGAGCAGAACAAACTCCTACAACTGTAGTTAAATTATGGAGTATAAATCAATTGCCGAGAATTATGCTCTACTCCACAAATCAGTGGTTACGACCATATTATTGATAATGATCTATATGGAATTATTCCTAAACATGGATCAAGCGAGCGATATAACATTGATGCAAAATTCAAATACCAATACAACAACAAGCTTTTTGATGATGAAATTGGTATCAACATTGTTCCAATGAAGTCAATAATAAGAGATCCATCCAAAGATCTGAAGCAGATCTGCACCGAGCTACCAATCAATGAATCTAATGTGATATTGATAGGAGTTGGTGCAAAATCCTTGAATATTCCGGCGTTGGGGAATGTCATCAATCCTATCAACAAGGAAAACATGTTAACTTGGAAACTAAATTCAAAACCGTCAAATTCCTTGTGTACAGATGACCAAAAAGATCCCTACACTGCATGGGATTTGATGAATTTGAATGTGGGATGCTTGGCTCTAATAACTGCTCTGGAGCTAGAAATCGATACCACTATGCTACATCAAGGAGCTATGCATAAGGCTATAGCACCGGAAGCAGGGACAAAAAAAGATGCATCTGGAATTGGATAGCCCCCATCCAATCAAGGAAGATACTGAGGAAGAAGACTTTCGAATGTCTGTTGCTTGGATCTTGTCAACCCATGCAAAACTAATGCAACTTGAGACTTTCCTGTGTTTCATTAATCTCTTCTTCAGTGATCTTATCAAATCTATGGGAATAGTTGTAGATCAAAGGTTCTTTATGAAGATTTCTCATTGCAACCTTGTTCTACGCTAAAAAGTTGAGGCAACAAAATTTGATGGTAGATGGCTACTGACAAGAATAATACAAGAAAAGATGTTTCTTACTCAAGTTGGCCAAATATCTTTGACTACCACCAACGGATTCATGAAGCATGGCACTCAACAGAAGAGCTACATGGTCTTCATTTTTGAGGGCAAAAATGCTTATAGTAAGGGGAGTGTCATGTGCTGCATGTAATTAGCCCATGAGCTTACTAATGAATTGCCAAATATGGACATGGAGCTAAAGTAGACTAGAGTTAGTCATTAGGACAATTAATAAGGTGGCTCGAACAACCTCGCTATATTTGTGAATAGCGGACTTGTAAGGCCCAAATTAGCCAAATAAGGTCCCAAACTTATAGCAGAAGCACAAATGACCACTATAAATAGCTAAGGTCATGCTAAATTTGGAGGCTATTGTTCATTTCATAATTTAGAGTTTTAAGAGATCTTGGAGCTTCTCTTGGAGAGCTTTCTTGATGAAGAAAGTGGTTCACGTGCCTAAAATCACATGAGAGCTATGATCATGCTCTAGACTTTGCCTATTTTGGTGAAATTTTGCTACTTTTAGCTATCTTCTTGATTTTTGACTAGTTTCTTGATTTCTTGCATTTCCATTGTAGTTTGATGTTTAATAAATGGATTAGATGTTTGGATGCTAAGGTTGGCACATGACAGGCTAAGGGCCAAGAGCTAAGGGATAAAGTTTCATAATTTTGTTATAGTCTCATCATTTTGTTTATTATACAAATTTATTATAGTTTTATAATTTTGCTAATTGTACTTCCAATAGCATTGCAAATCATGTACCTATGATTTTTTTCAAGGTCACTACATGGATTGCTCGAGAGAAGATGTTCCAGTTGTTTTATTTTTTCGAAAAGAAGTGGTTGTATTTGGAAATGTCTTAACTGACGAATCAAGTGGAACATGTTTTTTAAGAGAAGTTGCTACGGATAAGAGTGTGATTCTAATTTCAAAAGTGTTTAAAATAGATTGTCCTTTGTCATACTCTCAGCCAAGCATCATTAGAGCATAAAATAGCTTGCTCATCGATGATTTTTGGGGCTTGATCTGTGGTTTTATTCCTGCCTATAGCCGCTCTCCCTGCTGCCAGTGATCTCGGCTAGTTTTGAAATACAATGAAAAACTTTCACACTTGATATATGCTACTTCTGATATATTTGTGATCCCTTCTATATTTGAGCCTTGTGGACTTACACAAATGATTTCTATGAGATATGGTGCTATCCCTGTGGCCCGTATAACATGAGGATTGAATGACAGTGTATCTGATCTGCCTGATGACCCTACCATTCCTTTTGAAAGACGCAATGGCTTCATATTTTCTTCTGCTGATGAATAGGATTTAAGCTATGCCCTATGGCATAGATTATGATGCTTGGAATCCGGCAACAGACCCGTTGCTTGAGTATCATTTCAGTTCAGAAGATTTACTTGGAAAGGAGAAAAATAGAGCTTTCCTAAGAAGCCGTTTTGGATTTTCAACTGGTGGGCCTAGGTCTGTAAAAGCATTAACATGAAAAATCGTGGATCATACAAACTCTGCCCTCGCTTGCTTGGTCACGATTTGCTGCCTTGCCTATCTGCTTGCCTGCGATGAATCGCTGCTCGTTTTCTGTCTGTGTGGGAAGAACCCTGCCTGACCACGCTTCCTAACCTGCGGATCTGCCCGTGGCTGCCTTCTGATCTGATTTACACTCCCTGCCTGTGGTTGCCTTCTAACCGCGACCCTGCTCCAGCGGACCTTCTTCTCCTCCTGCCTGCGGACTCTTCCATCCCCTGCCTTACCTGCGATCCCCCTGTCCCGCTCCTTGATCTGCGGCCCAAAAAGCCCTCTTGGCATCACCTGACCTCGTGGCCTCCCTCTTGCTCGCTGCCTACGGTGGCCCGCTCCCTCTTCGTTTGCTTGCTCGCTGACCCTCCTATGTTTGCTCTGCTCCTTACCTCCGATCTGTTAGCGGCTCCTTTTTTCCTACCTCCCTGACCGATGGATTTGTTCGGAACCCCGCCTTGTGGATCACGGGTTAGAAAGCCAAGCCCATTTCTTTGCCTGTCAAAGATTGTTCATTTGAAAGTTATTAAGTCCGGAGCCAATGATCACCATTTGGTGGAAAATCTCCTAGCCCCATTTACTCCTAATTTGAAGGCCCCTTTCTAAACATTGTGTTGTGTTGAATTAGTGACCCAATTACTTCAAGACCACTTATGGATTGACCTAAGACCACTTGTGAAAATTCCTTGCTTGTCCATTGTTGCTCGGACTGTGGTTTATCGAGATTTGGCCTTACGGTCCTTATTGAGGTTGTTACTTTTAGCTTTAGGGATTTTCGTGATTCCGAACTTGTGAAACTTTATATTATCCTCATGGTCTAATTGCAGATCATACTACCACTAGTAACAAGTATTTCCGAAGCCTATGCAAATGGTTCAGATGAAGATTAGGCGGTCATCCAAAATCTAACCCTGTTGTACCTCACTCGTTAAGTGATTTCTAGCTCATACACGAGTCAGGCTTGTACGTCCTATCGGTATCTCAAAAGCCAGAGCTTACACGCATGATCTCTTGTCCATTTCAGAGTTCCGTAGGCTATTTGAAAATTGCATGTTGACCGTTAGGAATTTGCCTAGCCGATTGCCATTGACAGTGCCGGTGGTCATGAACGGCCTTATTTTCGACTCCATACCCAATGGAGCTTGAGCTGTAATTGTGGTAGAGATCGACTTCCATTAGTATTTCCTTAAATTGGCGGTCTATTTGGGGGTCGTTTTATTATCCTTCAGTGGTGCGTCTGTCGGGAGGAGCATAAGCTCCTTTCAAATTCTTGTTTATTGTTTGAAAGTGTTTTCAAACGGTTCTGTTAAATTGACCATTAACTTGCACAACCAAAAGCTCGTTTGATCCAAATTGTCCATGAAGGTTTGAATGCCTTGTGGCAATCGGAGCCTCTTTTGTATCAATTTTATGAGTGACTCTCGAGATTTTTTTGGATAAGGCTTGAGCACCGAAAATTGTGAGATTTGTTTGGAGCAGTGGTTTGTGCAAGTAGGGTCATTGGGCGTTGTACTGAGAACTAGACCAATACTAGACTGTTAGCCAATTCTCTAGTGCCGAGCCAAGCTGAAGACATAAGTTATCTCTCACCCATGACCGAGAAGGTCTCAGAAGGAAGAGAGCAGAAGAAGCTGAGAGCCGAGCATGAGAGCCGAGGAAATACTAGCTAGGATGATAGTGATTAACTATGTGAGCCTACACGGTGTATCCCAAAGAAGGAATGACCATGTAGGAGCTAGTAACATTTTCTTGAATAGTTGTAATAAATGTAGACCCCCCTTAAAATAGTAAGACTGAGCCACCTTTTGATGGTGACCTCTAGTGGAAGGGCAAATTCCACATGTGCTTTCTAATTTAGTGGAATTGCCACATGGGCTCCACATGGGCAGCCTTCTTGCTTATGTAAGGGCCCCCCTCTCTTGTGAGGGAGCTTTGATTGTAGTTTCAAGTTCTCTTGAGCTAATAAAGAGGATCCTCCACGAGTTCTTGAAGATCACTAAGCTCCTTGTTCATGGCAATGATCTTGAGTGATATTTCTATGAGCATGTTTGATTCCTTGCTTGTGGATTAACTAGGTTCTTGTTTCTGTTCTTGCTTAGTTGTGAATTAGCTTCAGTTCTTGCTTGTGAAATCTTGTAGAAATCAGCATTCAAGTTAACTATAGAGGCTAGAAATGTGGTGTAAATCTTGCATAGTCTTGACATTCTAGTTCTTGTGTGTGTTCTTGGATAATCTAGGCATCAAGTAATGTGTGTTTCTTGATTCTTAGATTGTTAAATGTTGCTAGGAATCTTATTTCTGTTTCTTGTTCTTGTTTCTTGTTTCTTGAATCTTGTTTTAGTTTCAGTAGCTAATCTAGTTCTTGATTGTTCTTTGATTTAATAGTTAGTAGTAGGATCGCTCTCTGTGCTGAACGTTGATCTGCTTGAGCTATAGATGGTTGCATGGCTAGTGTATGCATGTAGCTGAGTATCAGATTTGAGTTACCCACTGACAGGCTGGGAAATATGTAATGCATCCTTGAATATTGCTTCTACTCTGTAACCGTTCTAATAAGAAGAGTAATCACAAAGAACCATAACAATAGAAGTAATCCAAGAGAGATAAGCAACAAAAGAAAGAGAAAAAAACGTGTTCACAGATTCAGTGAATATGTGAACATTTGGCACCGTTCCACAGCTACCCACACTCTAAACCAAGCCATATCTCAATCTCTTGTGTTGCGACACCATCGTCTGAGAGCTCCTACACATTCATTGCCGAGCTCATCACTTCGGTCTCGACCAAAGTCCTGCTCGTTTCTCAACCGGAGTCTCACGATCCTCACCACGACGAGCTCCACGACTCAAGTCTGGACCGAACCACAACTTCACGATCCTAACATGTCCTGAGTTACACCTCAACCACCGCTAATCGTTCAAAACTCGAATGGAGTCATAACTCCACATTTAGAACAAACATTTCTTTCACATCTCGACCGAAGGAAACCGTCACATTTCAACCAGACCCTTCAGTCCAAATTTCAACCGGAGTGCTCAATGTGAAAGATTTCAGATCCTTAAGATCCAATCTACTTGAATGATCTTTGGTTAGAAAGAGAAATACACTACCAATTTCACCAATGTAGAAAAATCAGCATCTACACACAATTTGAGATGCAAATACTAATAGAACTTGATCAAACTTGAATGAAATGATTATGTACTATTGTTGTCCGTACGAAACCAGCAAGCTACTGTATTTCACACGTGTGGATCCAAAAATATAGATCATTCTACACATAGAATTGCAAGCAATCACCAAGATAGTGCACCAATGGACGGTAGAACCCAAGAGAACCATGTATAAGCATGAAATGAGATAGAAAAGAGAGAAGATGACTCTCTCCATGAGTTACATCCTTTTAAAGCAGGTCCAAACCCTATTTGGCCACTTGGCTTTCCCACCAAAATGCTAACCCTACCAATTTTGGGTCTAGATTCAATGTACCCAACTTATTCAAATTGAATCTACTCAAACTCGCATTCTATCTTTCCCACGCTTTCAAAAAGTGTTTATTCAAATGAAATTTAGACTAATGAACTTTGAAAAGTCAACCTCTAAATCTAAAACAAGTTTTGGCCTCAATATGCCAAATATGAAAATATTGCAAAATGTGATGAAACTAGTTGAATCTTTCACACTCCCTCTTCAACTAGTTTTAGCATAGACTTTGATAATACTCCAAGTGAAGTCCTATGCTTCATGAACAAGTCTTTTCCCAATGCTTTGGTGAAGATATCAGCTACACATTCCCTTGAAGACACATGTTGAAGCTCCACCTCCTTTGCAATGACTCGCTCCCTCACAAAATGATATTGTATCTCAATATGCTTGTTCCTAGCATGAAAGATAGGATTGGATGCCATTCTTTGGGCTGATTGATTTTCACAAAAGATTATTGGTCTCTCTAAAAAATCCAGCAAGTGAATATCCTTGATCATCCTCTTGATCCATACCATCTCCTTTGTGCAATGTGTAAGAGCTTTGTACTCGGCCTCACTAGATGACAATGAGATAGTGGCTTGTTTCTTTGACATCCATGATATAGCTCCATCACCTATGAAAATACAATAAGCACTAATGGATTTCCTATCTATTACATCTCCAGCATAGTCCAAATCTGAAAATCCAAAAAGATTAGGTGATGATCCCTCATACAATATGCCAAAATCTCGAGTTCCAATGATGTACCTCAAAACTCGCTTTCCTAGCTTCCAATGCTCCTAGCATAGTTTTTGCCAATAGAACTTTGATCCATCATAAGAATGATCTTCTTCCTAAGAATAGATCTTCTTTCAATGATCATGTAATGCTCAAAATAGAAACAACCATAATTGATATAGAGAATAGTGTCCACTTGGGATGCTTCACTATTTCTTACATCAATTTTACATGTAAAAATGTGACTAAAACATGAAGAATCAAATAGAATGTAAGTGAAATGATTCCACCATGCTTCCAACTCTGAACTCTCTGGAAAAATACAGCAAACAAACAATAAATATGAGTGATCAACTTTTGCTTGCATGTCTCCTCCTCCTTTGTCCTTTGTTGCCTTGTATCCACCATGATACTCCATGAATGAGCCTCCATCTTCATCTTGCCACAAGAAACCATCAAACCTTGGAAATCCATGAGTAGGTGAGTACATAAATGATGCAAATCCAGCACCACATGACTCCATAAACCAAGTAGTTTGCACTAGTCCATCTTCAAGATCTACTTGACACAAGAAAATGACCATGAATTCACCAAAAATTGACAATCTCCAAGTATTGGCACCAAGTAGCTCAACACTTGAGAACTTAGCCATGGATGAGTGACATAATGAACCTCCAATAGCTTCATTTCCATCAACAAAATCAGCCAAGAATGCTAGTACAAATCCAACATCAAAACAATGCTCACCAATGTAGCTAGTTTTACCATATCTTGACAATTTGCACACATCCACATGAAATTGCTCAAACATGAGATAGAACAAGTAACGTAAACTTGAACAACACTTCCTTGCTGCTCCTTTGACCTTACTTGAGTCTCCAATATGCTGTAAAAACAGATCCATAACACCTTTGCCAATTACCTCTCCTTTGATGCTCTTGACTAGTTCCAAATTGTCACCTTCCCTTTTGACTAGTTGAAGTGCTTTGAGATCAACCTCTTGATCTTCAACTTGACCATCAAAGTCATTGAACAAACTTTGTTTTCCAGATCCATTACTTGATTTTACAGCAAGATAACATCTATCCACTTGCATAGCTCCATGTACACAAGAAGATTCTCCAAAAGATGTTCCACTCTTCATAAGAGATCGATACTCAAGATCCATTACTTGGATCCACTCCTCTTCTTTCCTTGCTTGATCTACACTTGTAGGATCATCCAAAGAGGTTAGGAAAGCAGCATAATTTCTAGAAACTACTTGCTTACCCTTTTGATCATATGCTTTTTGCCACTTGAAGAAGCATCCACTTGATCTTGCCCTTTAGACCACTTGCTTTTGGTTTTGCCCTTGAATTTGCCATTTGTGAACATAGCATCCTCTTGAAGTGTCGATGTAGATCCACCTCCTGCTTGAAGCCTATATTCCTCATTGATCAAGATCTTTTGAAGATCCATCAAACTTCGCAAAGTCTTTTGAATAGCAATACTTTGAACAATGTTAGCATGAGCATCCAACAAGCCATTAAGAATCACTTGAATAAGCTCTCCTTCCTTACTGCTTTCATCTATGCAAACTAACTCATCATTCAATGCTTTCATTCTCAAAACAAAAGTACTTGGACTTTCTTCATTCTTTTGCAAACAAGAAAAGATTTGCCTTCTTAGAGTCAACACTCTAGAAGTAGACTTGGATTCATAAAGCTTCTTCAATGAATTCCAAGCTTCCAAAGATGATGTGCACTTACCAACTTCCTTGAGAAGTTCATTGGTAACATTCATCTTTATCATGTGTAGAGCCTTCTTGGCCCTCTTGTCATACCTCAATTGATCTTGTTGTGTTGCTGGTCTCTCCTCCAAACCTACAACAATATCCAAAACATCATTCATCTCAAGAAGTGACTCCATCCTCACTTTCCATAATGAATAGTTACTTGAGGTAAGCCTATCATTGGCTTCCAACATGACTCCAATTGAGGGTGCCATGTAGCAATGACCTGATCTTCTCTTTCAACCTGCTTCAATTCACAAAGCACTACTTTGAACAACAACAAATGCTTTCAAAAGAAATCACCAAGATTTGAAACTATCTCACAAATTCTCTTCTAGCACTTATCCAAGCAAGTCAACACATAGAATCATTGAATCTTGATCAACCTATGATCTATCCTCAATCTAATGACTTTTGCCACTTCCTAAGTTTGAAACACACTCAAATGAAGTCCAGCAATCTCACTATCTAGAGATCCAATCAAAATTAGGGTTTTGACAAAATCACAAAAAATTGACTATTCCAAATCTACATGCAAATGCTGAAAATTTGATATGCAATCTATAAGCCACCACTTAGGCTGAACCAATGATCCAAAAATCGACCAAATCCAGCATGTGAATTCAAAAAACGGAATTGAACAAGTATATTGACCTATTTAGTGTTTTGATCTACAAAAGATCCAATCTACAAAAGCAAAAAATCCGATTTTGTTGTAGAATCCTCTCTAGCATGCTCTAGACTTGATATCTTCACCAAATCATTGATAGATCTGATTTCTTCCTTCATAACCTGAAACACAAGCTCTGATACCATGTGAAAGATTTCAAATCCTTAAGATCCAATCTACTTGAATAATCTTTGGTTAGAAAGAGAAATACACTACCAATTTCACCAATGTAGAAAAATCAGCATCTACACACAATTTGAGATGCAAACACTAATAGAACTTGATCAAACTTGAATGAAATGATTATGTACTGTTGTTGTCCGTACAAAACCAGCAAGCTACTGTATTTCATACGTGTGGATCCAAAAATAACAAATATAGATCATTCTACACATAGAATTGCAAGCAATCACCAAGATAGTGCACCAATGGAAAGTAGAACCCAAGAGAACCATGTATAAGCATGAAATGAGATAAAGAAGAGAGAAGGTGACTCTCTCCACGAGTTACATCCTTTTATAACAGGTCCAAACTTTATTTGGCCACTTGGCTTTTCCACCAAAATGCTAACCCTACCAATTTTGGGTCTAGATTCAATGTACCCAACTTATTCAAATTGAATCTACTCAAACTCGCATTCTATCTTTCCCACACTTTCAAAAAGTGTTTATTCAAATGAAATTTAGACTAATGAACTTTGAAAAGTCAACCTCTAAGTCTAAAACAAGTTTTGGCCTCAATATGCGAAATATGGAAATATTGCAAAATGTGATGAAACTAGTTGAATCTTTCACATACAATGTTGATTACACTGAGACCTTCAATTTAGTAGTCAAGCATTCTTTTATTCGACCTTTGCTATCATTTGTCGTTGTAGTAGATTTTGAAATACATCAAATGGATGTATAGACAACATATCTCAATGGATTTATCGAAGAAGACATTAACATGGTGCAACCTGAAGGTTATATTATCGAGGGTAAACACAATCATGTGTGTAAACTCCATAAGGCACTTTATGCCTTGAAGCAATCTGCTTCAGCATGGTTTCAAAGGATCAATATGTCATGTGCCAAATCTAAGCAAATAGCAATTACAATGGAAGTAAAGCTAAGAGCAAGAAAAGTACAAAGCATTCAAGATAGCATATCCATAGAAAGCTAGAAACAATGATATCTCAATGGAATCACATTGGAAATGAAAAGAAGAGTACAAGGCAATGTAAATGAGCATGGATTCATGTAGATAGGGCACATGAGACCTAGCAATGGAGATCCCTATGGCTCACATTCACAAGGAAGCTAGAAGCTCTCACTTGCAAATGAGCCAAAAGATTCACAAAATGATGTCTCTTGTCTAATTATAGACAATGCTCTTACTTAGCTTAACTTAACTATCTTGAGAGATAGTTATCCCTTGTAAAGTATAATTTAAACTACATTGGGCCCTTATTGGCCTATTATCCTTATTAGTTACTTTGAAGGGCCTAAAGAGGGAACCGCCTTGTTCTTAAGGCTAATAACTCCTTTTGGGCCTACAAAGCTTACAATGAATATTATATTGCCTTGAAAAGCACTGATGTACTAAAAGTACATGACACTCCCCTTTCTTAAACATTTTTGTCCTAAAAAATGAAGACGCTTGTCTGATCAACTAGATCGCCTTGGTTAAGTAGTCAAGATTGATGAGGATGTGTCGTCCACAAAATTATTGTCTTATTACAAATCCAAAGCTATCAAATTGAATCCATTTTGCTAGCTTCAGACTGTAATCCTTGTTCCCATGGAGGAAAAATTGATGGTCGAAGAAGAGGTGGATGAAGCACCATATTGCTTGTTGGAAACCAATCTGTATGGAAAGGACAGAGTGCATTACCACAATATCCTCTTTTGTCTGCTTCCTCGACATCAAAACAAATTGGATGCTTATCCAATTCCCTTGGATTCTTGGTTTTGTGTTGCATCTGGCTCTTCTACCGTAGCTGACAATCCATGTTGTTTAACCAACTTGATGAAGAACATTATAATTCTTCCATGAGCAATGGTAGTCATGAATTGTTGTTCAAATATAAATGCTCTATATGAAGTAGTCGGCATGAATATTGAAACTCGGTCATATGATGAAGCATATCTCTGGGCATATTGTTGACCAAAATATATTTCTTCAAATTTGGTCAATACCTCATTCATAGGTGGTAGTGAATATTTGAATTGATTGACCTCAAATATGGAATCTCGTCTCGAAACATAAATTTTGCAGTCGCCCATATAAATCGTTGAAGCACCAATTCCAAGTAATGAAAATACATTCCAAAGTTGAACCAGGAATTTGATGTTTCGATTGTTCCAAATAACCATTGATGGTGAACAATCATTGTTGACATTACTCAATTGAAGATTGATCACATTAGAGTCCACTAAGCAATGTAAAAATCTCCAAAGAAACTGATATAGATTGATGGAATATTTTAAAATTAGCTTCCTATAGAGTGTTGGTTGACTGAGAGAATGTTCCCAATCATTATTCACATCCATACATTCTGAATATGCACATGAATTACAATTTGGCTTCTGAGTTCTAGAGAATCCATAGGAGTAAGGTTCTCCAACAAAAGCCACTTGAAGCTCTTGACTAATGGATCCATGAGACGTTGAACAATTATCCAAAGTATTGATACAAGTATAATTTTCATGGATTAATGAAATCTTTTCTTTTCTACCAGTGTCCATGTTGAATACCTCATACTCCCTTAGATCATTGTCAAAAATAGAATTATTCTCAAAAGCTCCCATATCAATTTGACATGGTTCGTAGATCGAATCCTCATAATAACCACTCAATTTCAAATCATGGAATATCGGTGTCATATAGTCCTCAATTTGAAAGTTTGGTGAATGCCTTGATCGACTTTCCTCGAGCATAGCAATATTCTCAATCGGACGATCCATAGTTGCTTGTTCATTGACCAAATTAAGGCATTGATGTAGGTCAAGATCCGAACTTTGATGGTTGAAGTGAAACTCAAAAGGATGTTCAATTATCTTCACATCTTGATCTGAATCTTGAATTTCATCTGAATCCTGATTTTCACCATCTGTTGTTGTAAGTTGATCAAAATCTTGAATTGGACTTTTGTTGCCTGCAACTGTATCTGGATCTGAGACTTGACTTTTGTTGTCGCTTTGCTCATCTGACTCACTATCCTTGCTTTGCTCATCCGCTTCGTCGTTATCACTTTGCTCATCAGACTCATTGATGGAATCATCTTCATCTTCAGAAGTTTCTTCTCTTTCATTCACATGCGGTTGTCGATCCACTGATGCTTTAGTGTATACACTCACTTTCTGAATTCGCATCCTCATTTCCTCAAACCATCTGGATTGTTCTTCTTTCCTTTCAGCTTCAACTTAAACCTTTATTCTTGTTGCTCGTACTTTAAAACATATTCCATAGTTTCTCTTAATCGGAACCCAGACTGGAGAGAAGTTGTTTGTAGATAGTTTTCTACAACGCTCCGATATTGAGGTTGTAAGCCATATATATAGCATTGTACAAGATATACTTCTCCATAATCGAATATTGGGACCATTTGTTGGAATTCTCTATTGTACTTAGCAACTATAGTTGTCTGGTCCAAAGAACACCATTGGATGAAGTCAGATCGATTGAAGATCTGTCTACAAACTCTCTTGAAAGTTAACCAATTCTCAAGAAGGAAGTCGTGAACGATGTTCCACCATGACTGAACACGTCCTTGGAAACCCGATGAGGCAAAGAAAACCATACTACTGTCATCAATACCTCCACTATAGTAGAAGTTATAATCCAAATCTTCTAGCCAACTGTCTACATTAATGGAGTGAATGCTTCCATCAAAGGTAGGACTAACGTATTCAGACAGTCGTTGGTTGTAATAATAAGGTTTCCGTTGAGCAGTGACTTTCCACCATTCATTGATATGGTTTGTAGATAAGAGCTCCAGAACAAGTGCACGATCCATCATATTGTGCAACTCCATAAAACTAGCGGCATAAATGGATTTGGAAAGAGTTGGTTGAAGCACATTCTTTATAGGCGTTTGAAGGAAACCCACATAGTAGTTCAAACATTTTCTACACTCAAATTTTGTCTTCTGAACCAATGCCAAAAATTGTTGATTAAATTGTTGTACAGAACCACTTTGTTTGAGATATTCGAATGATTTTTCATAAAATCTGGTAATACTATCGATGCAAGCAATTTTGTATTGATTCCAAAGCTTTGTGTCCGAATGTGCTTGAGTATCCCACCATGCTCGAACTTGTCCTTGAAAGCACAATGAAGCGAAATCATCTTCTTTAGAATAATGGCGATGACAAAAATAAGCTTCTAATTCAGTCAACCAATCATCAATGCTGATTGAACTTGGTTGTCCGTCAAATACAAGGTTGTAACGTACGATTTCAGATTGTATTTCATCAATAGATGAAAATTGAATGTTTTGACTATATAGGTCCATCATTAATGACTAGTGAAAACTTGTAGACTATGAATTCACCGTTTGAGATTTATTCAGAATGGTATTTTACAAGCTGGTAAAATTGCTCTTCTCCACTCACTTAAAGATTCTGAGTCCTCGAAGAATAAAGTGGCTGTGAATGAAAAGTGTAACAAATTAAAATGAAGTAACAGTTGTGTTCAATCTGTCACCACAAACAGTTTTGCTTTTTACAACGTTTGAATCCGATTTAAAACGGAGATGATATGAAGATTTGAAAATTTCTAATGGAAACACGAAAAAAAAAAACTGACTCAAGAAAAGGGGTCTTGAATTTTTTTTTTGACAAGTAATAATGACACAATTTTAATAACTTAGCAGTGTCAGGCTCATCTTTCTGATCACTTTTCGTTTTTATAGCATTGGGATCTAAGCTCAAACAAAAAAATTACGTGTTAAAAAATGAACGGTAAGTTAAAATTAAACAACTTAGAATTAAGGGGTTAAAGAAAAAATCAAAATTGAATTCAATAATTTTTTTGGAATCCATGAAACATTCATGTGCTCGTAGAAGAATAAAAAGAATCGTCAAAAATCCAAAAATTGTCGGCAATTTTATTTTAATCGGTTACTCTTGTGGATCGTGCTAGAGATAAAAAAAGAAAAAATCTCAACCGACGGAATTTGGAAAGAGAAAAATCTCAGCCGACTGAATTTAGAGAGAATTCGGAGATGACCGACGTCGGGTAGCGGTCAAAGAGAGAAGGTGACCGACGTCGGGTACGTGACCGACGTCGGGGTACCGAAGAGAGAAAGGGGGTGACCGACGTCGGCTACGTGACCGACGGAGAGAGAGATGAACGTAGAGAGAGAAGGAGGGTAGCGGACGTCGCGATGGCTTCGTAGAGAGAGAATGGACGTAATTGAAGCCAATCTCGACCGACGCAAAAGATGTCACTAAGTTTGCTGGCAGTGATATTATTGATCAATCACCAAAGAAGGATCCGGAGCAAGCTGAAAGTAAAAACAAGACAGATCAGTCAAAAGTCCCTGAGCCTTCAGCAGTCGTGCATAGAGACAGATTAGGCCCTTCTGTGAGGAGGCTTCTTGCAGAGAGTGGAATTGATGCATCTTCCATAAACCCACCTGGTCCTCATGGCATACTTGTCAAAGCTGATGTGTTAGCTGCTGTCAAGTCTGGTGTAAAATCAGTGTCAGTTTCTAAAGCTGAAAAACCTATACCATCCCCTCCTGCTTCTAAGCCGATATCAACCACCTTACCCACAGCACCAACAGCCGCAACTTATGATGATGTGCCAATAACCCAGATTCGCAAGGTTATTGCTAAAAGGAATTGGATGAAATCTCGACCGGAGCCGGAGGAGATTCAAATCTGCGCAATGTTGTTTCCTGCCTCGTGTCTCTGGAACAGTTATATTTGCATTATTGTGTTGTGTTTGCTCTCTGTCTAAAGTAATAGTGAAAATTTCAGAGCAAATTTGTGCAATAGTGTTCCCTGCTTCGTCTTTCTGAAGCCGTTGTAATGGCGAAATGCATCATTATTTGTATATGTACTCTATCACTGAAGGTTCGAAATGGGATCTTCGTTCTCTTGCTCCAGAAGTATGTGAAATCCAGCAGGAGTGTGATGAAAAACAATATGTTTTGCACTTGGAAAATAGTTGCGGTAATAAAAGAAACTCTGATAATTAAGTATTGTCAGATAAGCGGATGTGAGGAGACAGGAAACAGTCGCTAGAGAGCTGTTAACCGAGTGTGGAGAGAGAGAGGAGTGCATTAGGGTTAGGTTGGACTAGGTTAGATCGCGTAGAGGTTAGGGCTGGGAAGGGTTAAGTTTTTTTTTTTAAATCAAACTTCATTGAAGAAATCGAAAAAAAATTTACAAGGACATGAAACTTCAGAATTGAAAACTGAAGTGCTTCTCTCTCACTTGGAAAGAATCCACAAAAAATTTCAAAATTCTGGCAATTCTGACCCATCTCCACAAATGTGATCATAACCTACTCAATATTGATCCAAATCACACAAACTCAGTACCTCTGAAAAGCTAAAAACAGGCTCTATCAGTCTATAGTATCAGATCAATGATTGCATGTGATTTGATAGGTCAAATTAATCACAGAACAGGACTGAAAATTTTGAAGAAAGAAAAACTACAAAACTAGAGTTACAAATCAAGATTTGTCATAACATTTTGGATACTAATCCAAATGACCTGCCATATGGATCAGATCAAATCTAAGACAATGCTTTAAAGTCCTATGGAAAGAAACTAGAAATTAAAACTCAGATCAAATCTGAAAAATTCAAATCAAGTGAAGACAAAATTCTAGTCACCTATTTTGACAACTTTTGGAAAAAGTGCAATAACTTTTGCATCTCTTATCCAAATGGCTTGAAAATTGATGCAAATTAAAGATGAAACAAAGCTATACAAAGATATGGAATTGAATTAGAAATGAAAAATGAAATTGAATGTCAAAAGTTTGTCGGAACAGAGCTGAAAAATTCAATGTTAAAAATATAGCATAAAGAAAGCTACAAAAACAATAAACTCATCAAATCTAATGGACTCCTCATAGAATCATCATGAATCATGGATCTATCTCTGATACCAAGAAATGTCATGTGCCAAATCTAAGCAAATAGCAATTGCAATGGAAGTAAAGCTAAGAGCAAAAAAAGTACAAAGCATTCAAGATAGCATATCCATAGAAAGCTAGAAACAATGAGATCTCAATGGAATCACATTAGCAATGAAAAGAAGAGTACAAAGCAATGTAAATGAGCATGGATTCATGTAGATAGGGCACATGAGACCTAGCAATGGAGATCCCTATGGCTCACATTCACAAGGAAGCTAGAAGCTCTCACTTGCAAATGAGCCAAAAGATTCACAAAATGATGTCTCTTGCCTAGTTATAGACAATGCTCTTACTTAACTTAACTTAACTCTCTTGAGAGATAGTTAGCCCTTGTTAAGTATAATTTAAACTACATTAGGCCCTTATTGGCCTATTATCCTTATTAGTTACTTTGAAGGGCCTAAAGAGGGAACCATCTTGTTCTTAAGGCTAATAACTCCTTTTGGGCCTACAAAGCTTACAATGGATATTATATTGCCTTGAAAAGCACTGATGTACTAAAAGTACATGACACAATACTTTTCTTATTGATCACAACTATACACCTAGCTCTTCAGATTCAAACATTTACTTCAAAGTAGTGCAACAGTCTTTTATCATTATACTTTGTACGTGGATGATACATTGCTTTTTAACAACAGTACCGATTTGATAAAAGAAACCAAGACAATGCTATCTTTCAAATTCGACATGATCGATCTGGGTGAAGCTCATTTCTGCCTTGGTATACAAATCCATAGAGACAGAAAATAGAAGTTGGTCTACATTACACAACAGAGGTACATCTACAACATGTTAGTCAGATATAATCTGATGAATAGCAAGTTAGCTCTCTCACCAATGGAACCAGGACTCAAATTGTCAAAGGACCAGTGTCCCCAAAGAATTCATGAGAAGCAACAGATGCGTGAGTATCCTTACCATTCTATTATAGGATCTCTTATGTATGCCATGATCTGTACCAGGCCAGACATAGCTTTTGCAATCAAATCTCTTAGTCAATTTATGACTAACCCTGGTATAACACATTGGAAGGCTCTTATTAGAGTCATGAGATATCTTTGAGCTACTATGGACTTTTGCATTTGTTATGGAGTAGTCGGCAATGATAAACTCAATTTTACTCAGTGGTTACACAAATGCAAGTTGGGTAGGAGATGTAGACACTTGTAAATCTACTTTCGGATTTACATTCTTCCTCAACAATAGTGACCCAGTTTCTTGGAACAATTGCAAGCATTCTTCGATAGCTCTATCTTCCACTGAATCAGAGTATATCACGGCCTCTCAAGCTACAAATGAAACAATTTGGTTGAGGAACTTACTCTTAGATATCGGTCTGAATCAATATGCTTTGACGACATTATTTTGTGATAATCAAAGTGCCATCACTTTATCAGCCAACCCTAGATCTATTCCAATAGTAAGTACATTGAACTAAAGTATCATTTCATCAGAAGAAAAGTTCTCAATGAAGAGGTCAGATTGCAATACTGTAGAACACAAGATATGATAGCAGATGTTTTTACTAAAGCATTAAGTTTGGAGTCACACAGAAGATTCTGTATAGAACTAATTTTGAAGGTCAAGGCATTCAAGGATTCAAATTAAGGGGGAGTGTTGGATTATTCTCTTTCTTACCAATTGACGAATCGATTTAAATCTTCATCCATTGTTTATCCAATTCTGCGGATTTTTCCGTGTGCTTACATAGTCTGCAGAATTACAAGTGTTTTTCACAGTCTGAAGAATTACATGGAGTTTACGACAATGTCTCTTTTTTGCATTTTTCGCCTGACAGAAATCTTGTGTAAAAATATAGTTTCGCATTTTTCGCTTTTTTAGAAGAGCCTCAAATGTTAAGGAAGTGACTCTGGCAAAGTGTGGGACAACCCTAAATAAGATTTAAGGGCACCTTCTCTTTTTTTTCTTTTTCGTGAAAAACTCGATAGTGTCGCTTGTAGCTGTTTTAGGTTCATTTCTGTAGAGCTACAATTTTGGTTCATCTATACAGACAGAATGTTTACGGCCAATTTCATCGCTTATCAGCAATCAATGACAAGGACCGGATGGATGCCAGCTGATCACCAACCAACTAGCAATCGCAATTCATGATCTAATTTCTTAGTATAAATAGTTGTTCATAGTCATACAATTTAATGATTTCAAGATTATCAAAAGCATTTGAATAGTTAGCTCTCTCTCTCTCTCTCTCTCTCTCTCTCTCTCTCTCTCTCTCTCTCTCTCTCTCTCTGTCTCTCTCTCTCTCTCTCTCTCTCTCAAGCCTGCGAGCTTGAACATTCCTGAGCATTCTAGCTCACTTTTTAGAGTTGTCTTAGAGATTGCTATTGCGCTACTATTTATCAGCATTGCGCTTAATTCAGACTTTTATTCCTAGCCGTTCAGAGATAACATAGAGTATGCAGCTTCGATCTGCAACTTATTGTACTCATTTACTTCTATTACATTTTCATATTGAATCAATACTATTCTTTATTGCATTCAGTTTTCATCTCAAAATGTATGCGTTTCTGTTTTTCTTCGTGATTAAATTTGTCTGATAATTTTTTATGCTTAATTGTTTGGCTACGTAATCACTGTAGTACTGGCGATTTCAAAGTTAGTTACTATAAGCTCAAACATAATTTCTATCACTATTGTTTTGTTTGAAATCGATAGGCGTAGTCATGCATTGTGAAAGAGGAAGATAGCTTATTCCGCCATGTATGAGTGACAGTGTCGCAAAAAGATGACAACGTCAGCATTTTGAGAGAAATGCGACACTGTCATAAAATCTCATTTTCTTAATATTGGGATAACCCCACACTTTGCCAAAGTCATTTCCTTAACATTTAAGACACTTTGAAAAATGCGAAAAATGTGACACTGCATTTTTACTCGTAATTCTTGACAGGCAAAAAATGTAGAAAATGCGACACTATATTTTTACTTGCAATTTTTGACAGTGTCACTTTAAGAGAAAATTGACTGTAGAAAAAAGGTGACAGTGTTGGGCTTTGTAGTGAGAGAAAATTTTCGACACTGTTGTCAAATTTCGTGTATTTCTACAGACTGTGTTAGAAATCCATATATCATAATATGGATGGACAGACTAGGATTTGAACCCAGGACCTCCCTCATACCGGATGGGATGCTCTACCACTGAGCTATCCGCCCTGTTTGATAGTTCTCTCTAGAGTGTGGATTGATATTCCAACACCCCCCCTCAAGCCACACTTGGTTGAGTTCCTAGCTATCACCTGCCCCACAACTTGGGCCACCTAACCATGGCTTTGATACCATGAACTGTTAGGTCTAACTTGGCTCTGATACCATGAATCCTTAAATCATAATATAGATGGACAGACTAGGATTCGAACCCAGGACCTCCCTCATACCGGATGGGATGCTCTACCACTGAGCTATCCGTCCTGTTTGATAGTTCTCTCTAGAGTGTGGATTGATATTCCAACACCCCCCCTCAAGCCACACTTTTAGTTAGAAATGAGCTTGTGATCTGATTCATTAGTATAAGCTCTAAATTGCTAAATTCACACGTGTGGGATGCCCTACACATGTACTTTTGATCTTCTAAGCCCAATAATACCATAAAGATTAGACTAGCATTGGTTGACAATAGGAAAGCTGATCATACAAGAAATACTATTGTGTTACAAGCAAGATCTGTCAACAAAACATAAGACCAAACATCATAAATGCCTCTACTTGGCTAGAGAGAGAAAATAGCAAGTACAAAACTCGTGGAGAGAGAGAGGGCACAAAGAGCTTGTCTCCAAATTTGCATTGCACACAAATTTTCTCATATTCTCAATGAGAGTACATCACATATATATAGATCCATGGACTCTTCTCCTACTTTGAGTTGAATTGGAGTTGTGGATCCACCTCTCAAGCTATCTAGACTTATCCAAGCCACCTCACTATGTCTAATTGTGCCACCTAGTCTTTTCATGCTTTAAATGTGGAATGTAAAGTACAAATGGAAATATCTATGGTAGCTCGAGTTTCTACTTCTACCTACCTTGTATATTTTATTCTAAGATGGGTCTTTACTAAGCCAAAAGAGCTCAATTCTTCTTTGGCATTTTTAGGACCCCTACTCACAACATTAGATAGATTTTTCCAATATTTTGACAGAAATTTCATGTTGGCCTCAAAATCGCCAGAGTAGATCAACTAAACTAGTTGAATTTTTCACACGGTCCAAATTTCTACCAAAATCACACGATCCAAACCATTGATCTGAGTGAGGCATGATTCAATGAACCTTGTGTGATATGTGTGCTGATGGCATGCCTTGTGGTTACTAAAACCCTTGGAGAACTAAGCTCCCAGGTTCCTTGGCAGCATTTGAGTTGCTCCACACGTTTTATTCTTTCTTTCTAGGCAAACCATTCCACAAGAGTTTCAAATAGATTTGGCATCTCAGTTGGAAAGACTGTGAATGTTTGGCATTTTTAGGACCCCTACTCACAACATTAGATAGATTTTTCAATATTTTGACACTCCTCCTAAAAATGTATCTAATGTGGATCAAGCATTGATCTTGAAATAAGACCAAGATTAGACCTATGCTTTGAGAAGGCACTTTTGCAAAGTGGCTCTGTGAGAAGATCAGCAATACACGAAGATGCGTCGACATGTTCCAAGTTGATTTCACCTCCAATGAGCTTTTCTCTTACAAAATGGTGTGCCACTTCTATATGCTTGCTTCTTGCATGAAAAATAGGATTGTTTGCGAGAGCTTGTGCCCATATGTTGTCACATTTGATCAAGGGAAGATCATCCTCTTTGATGCACTTTAGCTCCATGATTAACCTCTTGATCCAAAGCACCTCTTTAGTTGTTGTAGTGAGTGCTTTGTACTCAGCCTCACAAGATGATAGAGATATGGTATCTTGCTTCTTTGAAAGCCAAGACACAAGATTGCCTCCAAGAAAGATAGTATATGCATTAATGGACTTTCGATCCATTTTATCACTTGCAAAATCGGAATCCAAATAGCCAATAATGGTTAGATCTTCATTCTTGTACAATAAACCATAATCTTGAGTAGAAGATACATATCTTAGAACTCTCTTGGCCATCTCGGATCTTGCATAAATTGACTCAATTTGTGCACACAATAGCTCAAATCGGTTCTAGTGATAGTAAGCCAAATTAAAGAGCCTATAAGACTTCTATAAAGTGTGATGTCCTCGAAGGATCTTTCATCACCTTTAATAGGATCTTTTACATGTTGCTCCATGGGAGTATCTATGCCTTTACAATTTTGCATATTGAATTTTCTCAACATAGAAAAGACATATCTAGATTGACAAATAAAAGCATACTCTTCATGAAAATCAATCTCAAGGCCCAACATGTAATGGATCTCTCCTAGATCTTGCATTTTAAATTCTTTTCCTAATGCATCTTTGGTTTCTTGAACTAGCATCAAGCAACTTCCACTAAGAATAATGTCATCTACATAGATTAGGAGAATGACAATATTATTACCATCAAACTTTAAGTACATAGAAGGATCATAGTCACTAAGCACAAATCCTAATGAAAGTAGAAAGTTGTTGAGTCTTGAATACATGATCTAGGTGCTTGCTTTAAGCCATAAAGACTTCTAAATAGCAAACACACCTTAGATTTATCCTTGATAAATCCTTGAGGTTGTTCCATGTATATCTCCTCCTCAAGATAGCCATTCAAAAAAGCGTTGAAGACATCAAGTTAAAACAGTTTCCACTTAAAAAATAAGGCAAGAGAGATTATGATTCTTATTGTCACCATCTTTGCTACAGGAACAAAGGTTTCTTCATAGTCAAGGCCATATATTTGTGCAAAGCCTTTAGCACATAATCTTGTCTTGTACTTGTTGATGGAGCCATCATGATTGTACTTGATCTTGAACACCCACTTGCATCCGAAATTTATTGGAAGTGTACTCACCACCTCCATCACTACTAAGAATCTTGATTTTGTATGAAAATTGCTTTTCAACTAGAGCTTTGAACTTTAGAAAATAGTCAAACACCATAGATTTTGAAGCTAGAAGATATACCCAAGTAAATCTAGTGAAATCATCAATGAAAGTTACAAAGCAAGTAGCACCACCCTTGCTTTTTGAAGATGAGAAGTGCACATCCGAGTGTATGAGCTCCAATGGATGTGTAGTTTTGATAGATGACTTTGAAAAAGGCTTCTTATGAGACTTAGATATGGCACAAGCCTCACATGGCTTGAAATTCTTGGAGATAAGATTAGGCAAGCCAATAGCTTTGGCTTTCTTGACCATGGACACCATAGAATTATAGTTAGGATGTCCCAACCTTCTATGCCATAGTTCCTCCAAAGACATATGTGTAGCAAAAGCACTATCACAAGAGTTAGCATACTCTTTGGGATCAAACTTGTAGATTCCACCATATCTAGACCCAAATGCAAGGATCTCATCATGCTTCTTGATTGTACATGTCTCAACATTGAAATTCACATCTAGTCCACTATCAAACAATTGCCCAAGACTAATAAGATTTTTTGTTAACTTGGGAACAAAAAGTACATTAGATAAAAAAAGAATTTTTGATGAAGAAAGCTTTAAGAAAATGGTCCCTATGCCTTCAATAGCACACTCATGATCATTTGCTGTGTAGATGGACTTCTTGGCTCCTTCATAAGGTGACATGGATGAAAAAGAATACTTGGAGCTACACATATGTGAGGAAGCTCCATTGTTGATATACCACAAACCATCCTTCTTGAAAGGTGATGAAGAGAAACTCAAGACCATAAGAGATCCCTCTCCATCACTTTCATGAGCATCTTCCTTCTCTTCAGTAGAAATGTTGGCTTGCTTGAATTGACTCTTCTTCTTGAAGCAATTGGTGGCATAATGCCCTTTCTTGCCACAAAAGAAACACTTGATGTTTTTCTTCTTCTTCTTGGATGTGGAAGCCTAAGAGGACTCATCCTCTTCTCCTTTCTCATTGGAAATAAGATTGTTCTTGCTTGAAGAGAATTGGTGTTGATTCTTACTTCTTGTCTTGTGCTTGTCTTTGGTAAAGAGAGCTTTACCATCAATGTTGAGAGACAGTCTCTCCATTTTCAAGAGTTTATACTCTTGTCTTGATTCTTAAAAAATGAGCACACTTTGGAGTGTTTCCAAACTTGGTAGCTCCTCCTTAATGGCATAACTCTAAACAAGATTGTCATATTCCTCCTTTAACCCATTAAGTATGACTTGAACAAGTTCATTTTGGTTGATGGAGTCTCCTATGCAGGACAATTCTCTATGGAGGTCTTTAAGTCTCATTACATAAGTTGAAGCACATTCATCACTTCTCTGTACACTTTGAAAAATTTGGTTTCTTAGTGTTAGAAGTCTAGAAGTATTCTTTGCCTCATAGATAGACTTGAGAGTATCCCAAGCATCTTTGGCATTAGTATAAGTAACAATTTCTCTAAAGATGTCATTTTAGACATTCATTTTCATATAATGCAGAGCCATCCTGGCTCTCTTTTTGTACTTTGGAATTTTCTGAGGAATTTGTGGTTCTTCTTCAATGCCAAGTACAATATCCATCACATCTTGTAGTATTAAGATAGATTCCATTCTAACCTTCCAAATTGAGTAATTGGAGGTTGACAATCTTTCACTTGTTTCTAATAGAAAGACACCCATTGAAGTCATAAAGAATGATGGAAATAAAAAAAGATGGATGAAAGAATTTGCTTATCTTCTCACTATAGGAACCAATGAAGCTTACAGAACCAAATCCTATGTAAGACTAAGCAAAAAAACTATGAGATAGATCTCACTAGCTTGACAATCTCTCTAAAACACAATTGACTCAAATACAATCTATTTGTATGAAACAATTTGCCTAGAACCTATAAATTTTGTCTAAATCACATATAGACGAGATTGGTCAACTTCTGGATGATTTTTGTGATCATTCAAGCAATAAATGACATGTACACATGATTTGCCACAGGTCTAGGCACCCTACCTATGACTCTTCAAAAGCTTATAACTTCTGATTGGCTTATCCAACTGTCATGATTCGAATTGCATCAAATTCTACATTTCTAGCTTTCTAGTGGGCTAATTTGCTTGAAATTTGGATCTGAGGTGAGAGAGAACCACCAATCTAAAAATGGACGGATTTCACATGTGCCAGCACCTGAAATTCCGTACAGTACCTGATTTGACGCATTCAATGTGGTTTGAAGCTCAGAATCACAAGAAAACTACAAACTAGCTAGAAAGTAGAATCTAGACAATTCCTAGCTTGAAATCTGATTAGATCTGCAAACTTTTTGATTAGATTTGCTTGTAAAACTTAGATAGGCTCTGATACCATGCTAAATTCACACGTGTGGAATGCCCTACACATGAACTTTTGATCTCCTAAGCCCAACAATACCATAAAGATCAGACTAGCATTGGTTGACAATAGAAAAGCTGATCATACAAGAAATACTATTGTGTTACAAGCAAGATCTGTCAACAAAACATAAGACTAAGCATCATAAATGCCTCTACTCAGCTAGAGAGAGAAAATAGCAAGTACAAAACTCGTGGAGAGAGAGAGAGGACACAAAGAGCTTGTCTCCAAATTTGCATTACACACAAATTTTCTTATATTCTCAATGAGAGTACATCACATATATATAGATCCATGGACTCTTCTCCTACTTTGAGTTGAATTGGAGTTGTGGATCCACCTCTCAAGCTATCTAGACTTATCCAAGCCACCTCACTATGTCTGATTGTGCCACCTAGTCTTTTCATGCATTAAATGTGGCATGCAAAGTACAAATGGCAATTTCTATGGTAGCTGGAGTTTCTACTTCTACCTACCTTGAATATTTATTTCTAAGAAGGGTCTTTACTAAGCCAAAAGAGCTCAATTCTTCTTTGGCATTTTTAGGACCCCTACTCACAACATTAGATAGATTTTTCAATATTTTGACGTAAATGTGATGATGTAATTAATGTATAGTTTATTTGGTTTACTTTATATGGTTGTGATCGGGACGTGACCCGTTAGGATATATTGATGATCCCGTAGACAGCTACTTGGGTTAGCCGGGTAGCCACATGTAAGAAGAAATTAGCCTGTATAGTGATTTTGAGTTCATTATGCTATACTCAGGTGCATGTCCTGGGTTTGTCAGTATATGTGGCCATATTGGGCCTAATTCTAGTTTGGTAGGTGGTAGGCTAGTTTAGTGACACCTATTGAGCCCATGCAGTTTGGGGCTTTGCTATATGTATAGTGTTTCTTCATAATAGACTTAACTTTTGTTGTGCCATCTTTGAGAGCTTGTGAGGAGTGGCTATGGTGATTGTGTGATGTGATCTGCATACTGCACTAGATCCTAACAGAATTTTAACTTGGTATCAGAGTGTCAGGGTGATGCAGGTATGCACAATCCAGTGGAGCTATGGGATAGCATCTTTCACCAGGAAAAATAGCACTCAAAGCGTATCAAGAGAGAGGACTCCATACGGGGTATCGGCAGTCCGGATGGCAGGAGACAGCAAAGTTCCTTCGATCGGAGTTTCGGGGAAGATTAGAACGATCGTCGTAAGTGGATTCCGGAGACAATTCACGAAAAATTGCTTGAGCAGGCTTCATAACAGCTTTTACGGAAAGCTGGCCAGAAATCTCTCAATGGTTCATCAATTGCTGAGCGGAGCAGATTGTAAGGAAAAGAAGGATAGTGGGTGTCAAAATTTAGAGTTTAAAGACTAAAATTTATCTACAAATGATCACAAAGAGTGATTGGTAGCTTGGGATCTTGATCTATATCAAGACTGGCTGCCAAATCTAGCTTCTACTTGACAATCTTTGTGATTCCAAGCAAGAACAATAAAAAAAGATGATCCACGGTTTCACACGTGTGAAGTACAGCTACTATACGGCCTGATAACAGAGAAATAGTTTACTTATCATTTACTAAGCATTCATCCACAAAGAAAGTGCTTAAGAGAGTCAAAACACAATGATTGCTCCACAAACCAAGATTTCTCATCATTAGCTCAATAATGGATCCATCATGGATCAAGTACAAAATCACAACTCTCTCTCTCTAAGCTGCATCCAGCACGTGTGGGACAGCTCATTGTACTCATCCATATCACTTTGGATAAGATCTATCAAGTTTGTCACATCATCCATTGGTGGTTTGTGTTGACCTTCTAGATTCCTACAATCTAGGACCTAACTCCTATAATTTAGGAGATGTCATATTAGACTCAAATGACAGCTAATCAAAATGGATCTGAATATTACAAGTGTCATTTCACACATGTGGACAAGTTCTCACACGTGTGGATCCACATAGATGTCAAAATACATCAAAAACCATGTGAAAATTGCTTTATTTTAACACTCCTCCTCAATTTTTACATGATACAACTATAGTACATCTATCTACAACTCCTAAGGCTGATCTTAACTTGATAAATGAAGCCTTTGGCAAGGCTTTAGTGAGTAGATCAGCAAGGCAATCTGAAGAAGACACATGATGTAGCTTGATCTCCTTTGCTTGAACCTTTTCCCTCACAAAATGGTGAGCAATATCTATGTGCTTGCTCCTTACATGGAATGTGGGATTGGTTGCTAATGCTTGGCTTGATTGGTTGTCACAAAATATTGTTGGCTGCTCCTCGGCCTCCATGACTTGCAATTCCACCAAAAGCCTCTTCAACCATAGGATCTCCTTTCTTGTGGATGTTAGTGCCTTGTATTCCGATTCGGTTGAAGATAGAGAAATAGTATCTTGCTTTTTGGAAGCCAAGACACTATGCCATTGCTAAGGAAGGTGACAAAAGCACTTGTGGACCTCCTATCCACCTTATCACCTGCAAAATCAGCATCCAAATATGCCCTTAAGGCAAGATTAGACCCATCATATAAAATCCCAAAGTTCTTGGTGGCCGAGATGTACCTCAACACACTTTTTGTATTTTTCCAATGACAAACCAATGGATTTTGCATAGATTGGCGTAGTTTGCCTACACTATAACTTAGATCAGGTCTAGTTATAGTAAGATAGATCAAGGAGCCTACAAGTCTCCTATATATTGTGATGTCCTCAAAGGATGCTTCATCATCACTATTGGAAACTTTTACATTTTGCTCCATAGGAGTTTCTACTCCTTTACAGTCTTTCATTTCAAACTCTTCTAAGATAGAAGAATCATATTTGGATTGAATGAAATGAAGATTACCAAGATCCACCATCTTAGACTCCTTAAACAATGCTACTTTCACTTCTTGTATACCATCAAGATCATTTCCACTAAGGATAATGTCATCAACATACAAATGAGAATGATGATTTTACCATCATTAAATCTTAAGTACAAAGAAGGATCATAAGCACTTACAACAAATTTAATAGAGTTCAAGAAGGTATTCAACCTAGAATACCAAGCTCTAGGTGCTTGCTTAAGCCCATAAAGGCTTCTTAGCAATAGACACACTTTTTTCTCTTGATCTTCTTTGATGAAGCCCTTGGGTTGCCTCATGAAAATCTCCTCTTCCAAATATCCATTGAGAAAAGCATTAGTCAGATCAAGTTGAAATAGAGGCCAATTGAAAGTAGTTGCAAGAGAAATAATCAACCTTATGGAAACTAGCTTAGCAACAGGAGCAAAAGTTTCATCAAAATCTACTCCCTTGGTTTGCAAGAACCCCTTTGCCACTAGCCTTGACTTGTGTTTGTTGATGCTCCCATCTTGATTGTACTTCAATCTATAGATCCATTTGCACTCAAGTGGCTTTCTTCCTTGAGGAAGATCCACAAGCTTCCATGTATGATTCTCCATAAGAGAATCATACTCTTTTTGCATGGCATCCCTCCATTCTTGTGACTCCATAGCTTCTTCAAAGCAACTTGGCTCATCAAACATAGAAGTTAGAAAAGTGTAAGAGGTAAGTGAATGTAGATCTTCCCTTTGTTCACCTTTGTCAACGTAGGTGAGCCTTGAGGGCTCGGCCTTCCTTCTTGTAGATCTCCTTGGAGTCCTCGGATCTTGAAATGGATCTTCATGATCTTGATCACTTGTAGGCTCCTCCTCAAACCTTACAAGATCCATGACATAAGATGGATTAGAAGCTTTCTCATTCAACTTGTAGTAGTTACCTTCATCAAAAGTAACATCTCTACTCACTAAAGTCTTCTTAGTGATTGGATTATAGACTCTATATCCTTTGCTATTTTCAGCATAACCAACAAAGATTCCTTTAATAGAAGTAGGATCATCCTTTTTTCTTGTATCTAATGCTTGAAAAACATAGCAAGTAGATCCAAAAATTCTTAGATCTTTAAGATTCGGCTTCTTACAAAATAGAGCCTCATAAGATGTTATGCCTCCAATGGGCTTACATGGCAATCTATTACACAAATAAGTTGCACAAATAATAGCCTCTCCCCAAAAGGACTTAGGTAGAGATGCATCTATCCTTAAAGCCTTAACACACTCACATAGTGTTCTATTCATCCTCTTGGCTATTCCATTTTGTTGTGGACTATAAGTACATGTAAGTTCTCTCTTAATGCCATTGGATTTACAAAACTCTATCATATTGGTGGAGATATACTCTCCACCATTATCACTCCTCAATACTTTAATTCTAGCATTAAGTTGATTTTCAACTATTCATGACACGAGGTTCTAAAATGCATTCGAAATGTCCATTTGCCATAGATCCCATCCATAAAGTGTAGCAAGTTAAATGATGACTCGAATGCTTACATCTTTGCCATGGGTGCGAAGGTCTCATCATAGTCAATCCCTTGTTGTTGAGCATATTCTTTTACCACTGACCTTGCCTTGTACTTGTTCATAGATCCATCTTGATTTGTCTTCACCTTGAAGATCCATTTGCATCCAATAGCTTTCTTGTCCTTAGGCAAATCCACCAATCTCCATTTTCCATTCTTCATAAGAGCTTGATACTCAAGATCCATTGGTTGGATCCACTCCTCTTCTTTCCTTGCTTGATCTACACTTGTAGGTTCATCCAAAGAGGTTGGGAAAGCAATCTAATTTTCAGAAACTACTTGCTTACCCTTTTGATCATATGTGAGCCTTGAAGGTGTTGGTTTCACACATGTGGACTGTCCACAACATGTACTTGTGATCTCCTAAGGTGTGTAGATGCACCAAGATCAAGACTAGATTGAGATTCAAGACCTATCTTTGATTCTATGGCAAAAACACACTACTACATGCATTTAATCACTTCCAACTCTCACTCACACGTGTGGGAGGTGTTCCAAACATAATCTAAGTAAAAAAAGACTGCTCTCCTCGGGTAGAGAGATAAAATCATCATAAGCTCTCGGGTAGAGAGAGAAAGCTAGAAAACCAATTACTCACAAAATCCACTTGATCTCAAAATCAATTACATCCAAATGAGAAGTACAATGATACTAATAGATCCATGAGCTACCACAATACTCAATCATGATTGGATCACACTTTTGCCACCTCTTAATCCTATTGGACCATTGATCCATTCACCTCTAGATTCTATTGGACCATTTTCAAGCATATCTCAAATTCTATTGGACCACTCATGGTTCCACCTCTAGATCCTATTGGACCTCTTAAACTTCATCATAAAAAAACATTACACTTTTCTACACTCTAATTGGCACGAGTTTGGTCTCCTACTCTATTTTGGCTCAATAGTGGCATTACAAGTGGAAATGGATAATTTGTCATCTATGCCAAATTTGACCCTATCAACATCCTACACCTAAATGCTTGACTATGAAATTCTATGAGAACCCTATATCAAACATTTTTATTTACTTTACAATTCTCCACACGTGGGAACATCCTCCACACTTGTCAGATTCACTTACAACTTCTTTCATAAAAATACCAAGCTAGAATTTTGCCAATTTCTCACACTCCTCAAAAAATAGCTTGGAAAGGTACTAGATCACTTGAGAAGTTTGTAAATCTTTTTGAGTGGATCCTTTGGTATGCATAAGAAGTGAAGATCAGCCAAGGGATCCATCATAGTAGCACCCTCACCATATCCATGATAAGATCTCTTTGGTAGAGTATTCTCTTGCCAATGCCTTTGAAGAGTGCTCCACCAATATGCCACTATGATCATGGGCTTCCTCCATGCTTGATGATGATCTTTTCTTTGAAAATTCCACTTGCATGATGGATGCACCATAAGTAGAGAAATACGAGGCTTCCAAGCCTCATAAGGATCATGGAGATCAAGATCATAAGATGTGAAACAATGATGATTATCGAGATTATGCTTTTTAGCTTGACTACTCCAAATAAAATGAACTATATCCATGATGGATCTAATCTTGATATCAAAGACTATCTTGATCTTTTTTAGGCTAGTGACTCTCTCAAGGATGTAAGTGTCCACTTTGGATGCTTCATTCAATCTCAAGAGGAGTTTACAATTTGCCTCAAAACATGTGAAAACATGATTTTCAAAAAAGTGAGTACCAAGCTCAATCTTGTTCTTACTAGAACCAAGAGCATACTTTTGACAATATAATATCTTGCATTCAAAAAGTATTGGAAACATATCTAAGTCAATATTGACAAGAAACATGTCCATACCATAAGCATCATACAAAACTAGTATAGCTTTTCTTGAACTTTGAGATCCAAAAAATTCAATGAAGCAAGATAGCATATCAAGCAAAGGAAGAGAAGCATATATGAATGTGTTGTAATAGATACAACATGAAAGATGCCCCTCTTTGCCATGTAAGGTGAGCCATAAAGACTCGGCCATGCATCTCGAAGATCTTCTTGAAATCATATGAAGAAGAGACTCCTCCTCACACCTCGGCCCCATCATAACTTGAACACCTTCAAAAGAGATAACTTGTGATGCTTCTTGAGAAGCCTTGATCTCGGCCACTTCCAAGATTGAATCTTCATGCAATATGACATCTCTTTGAAATAGAGAGTGTAAAGACACTAAAGGCCTCCTTGATGGATGAGTATCCAATCATGATCCATAAGCTTGGATCATCCTTCTTCCTTGTTTCCAAGGGAATACGTGCAAAGCAAGCACTACCAAGTTCACTAAGGTGATGAACCTAAGGCTTCATCTTGAATAAAACTTCATATGGTGCTCTTCCTTCAAGAGCTCCAATACTCCTCAAAGCTTTGATCTTCAATGAGAATTTCTTCTCATCATATGCTTTGAATAATAAGGAATAATCCTACACCATAATACTTGAAGAGAGAAGATATGTACATCTTGTGTGATCATCCTCCTTTGAAATATTGGACATATAAGAAACATCAAGAGAGTTTGCACTCTCACTTGGATCCAATTTATAGATGCCTTCAAATCTTGATCCATATGCAAGGATCTCACCATCCTTCTTGATCACACAATTGTCAATATTGAAATTGACATCAAAGCCACTATCAAGAAGTTGGCCAACACTTAAGATGTTCTTTGTAAGATTTGGGACAAAAAGAACATTGTTGAGAAAGAGATTTTTGGAAGATGCAAGCTTCAAGGGAATAATCCCTACGCCTTCAATATTGCGCTCATGCTTACTTGCAATGTAAATGGTCTTCCTGACTCCATCATAAGACATAATAGATGAAAAAGAGTGCTTGGAGCCACACATATGTGAAGATGCTCCACTATCAATATACCATGAGTCATCCTTGTTGAAGGTGGAATAGGAGAAGCTTGATGCCATAAGAGAGCCTTCTCCACACTTGCAATATAGTCTTCTTTCTCATTGGTGATGTTGGCTTGATTGAGTTGATTCTTCTTTTTGAAGCAATTGGTGGCATAATGGCCTTTCTTACCACAATAAAAACACTTGATCTTCTTCTTCTTGAGATTTGAATTAGAAGCATGAGAGGTATCCTACTCCTCTCCATCTTGGTCTTTAGCTTTGTCTTTAGAGAAGTGATGGTGTTGCTTCTTACTCCTCTCTTTGTGCTTGGCAAATAGAACTTTGCCATCATCATGATTGAGTGATAGCTTGTCCATCCTCAAGAGTTTGTACTCTTGTCTTGATTTTTCATAAATAAGCACACTTTTAAGGGCCTCCAAACTTGGTAGCTCCTCCTTAATGGCATAGAATAGGACAAGGTTGTCATATCCATCTCTCAAGCCATTGAGAATGACTTGGACTAGCTCACTTTGATTGATTGAGTCACCAATACATGCAAGCTCCCTATGAATATCCTTGACTCTCAAAACATAATTAGATGCACTCTCATCACTCTTTTGACTACTTTGGAAGATTTGATTTCCAAGAGTGAGGAGCCTAGAGGTGTTCTTAGCCTCATAGATGGAATTGAGACAATCCCAAGCTTCCTTGGATGTAGAACAATCACCAATCTCTCTCAATATCTCATTCGAGACATTCATCTTAATGTAGTGGAGAGCCATCCTAGCTCTCTTCTTGTATTTTTGTACTTCTTGAAGGACTTGAGGCTCCTCCTCAATCCCAAGTACAATGTCCTACATCACATCTTGGAGTATCAAGATGGACTCCATCCTCAACTTCCATATTGAATAATTGGAAGTAGACAATCTCTCACTTGGTTGCAACAAGTATGAACTCATTGAAGTCATGTAAAGTGGAGATACATAAAAGTGATGAACAAAAAATGTTCCTTTTATCTCACTATAGGATCCAATAATGGTGTGCTACCATCTCCTATGCAAGATCTTGCAACAAACAGTGAGATGATTCTCACTAGCTATCTCAATCTCTCCAAAACTAGATCTACTTCACATCAAATGATGGATTATGGGCAAATTTAGGATCAAACACTCTTAGCACGTGTGAAATACACTAAGAAACCAAATTTGACTCAAATACAATGATATTTCATGAAACAAAATGGCTAAGATCTCAAAACAGTGCGTAGATCACATATAGATAAGATTGGTAAGCATTCAACTGTGATTTTGGATCAAACAAGCAATCTTTTGACCAAAACAAATGTGTCCTACCTAACCCTCTTCAAAATCTTATAATTTTTGATTGGCACAACCAAATGGAATGAAACTGATTGCATCAGAAACTAGACAAAACTAGCTTAAAAAACAAGCTATCTAGCAAGATTTTTGGATCAAACATGAAAGAGAACTCCCAAACTGAAATTGGATGTTCCTCACATGTGTCTGAGCACCTGATTCCTTACAGTACCAGGTCAGACCCAATCAATGCCCTATTGGTCTCTTTTGATCCAAAATTGGACAAGATAGCTAGGAAAATGGATCTTGACAATTTCTAGCTCAAGATTGATGAATAGTTTTCACTCAAATGGATCAAAATGCATGGTAACCTTAGGTAGGCTTTGATACCATGTTGATTTCACACGTGTGGACTGTCCACAACATGTACTTGTGATCTCCTAAGGTGTGTAGATGCACCAAGACTAGATTGATATTCAAGATCTATCTTTGATTCTATGGCAAAAACACACTACTACATGCATTTAATCACATACAACTCTCACTCACACATGTGGGAAGTGTTCCAAACATAATCTAGGTAAAAAAAAGCTGCTCTCCTTGGGTAGAGAGAGAAAATCATCATAAGCTCTCGGGTAGAGAGAGAAATCTAGAGAACCAATTACTCACAAAATCCACTAAGGCTGATCAAGATTCCATGATTCTATGTGTTGATTTTCTTGGTATAAGTGCTAGAGAGAATTTTTGAGATAGTTCCAAATCTTGGTGATTTATTTTGAAAGCATTTGTTGTTGTTCAAAGGAATGATTTGTGCATTGAAATAGGTTGAAAGAGAAGATCAGGTCATTGCTACATGGCAATCTCAATTGGAGTCATGTTGGAAGCCAATGATAGGCTTACCTCAAGTAACTATTCATTGTGGAAAGTGAGGATGGATCACTTCTTGAGATGAATGATGTTTTGAATATTGTTGCAAGTTTGGAGGAGAGACCAACAACACAACAAGATCAAATGAGGTATGACAAGAGGGCCAAGAAGGCTCTACACATGATAAAGATGAATGTTACCAATGAACTTCTCAAGGAAGTTGGTGAGGGTGATCTACACGGCCAATGATGGTGAGTGTGCAATCAAAGGGATTGGCATAGTTCCTATTTCTCTCTCTACAAATAGGAATGTTCATTTGGAGGATGTCTTGTCTATTCCATCTATTACAAAGAATTTGCTTAGTGTGAGCCAAATGCTAAGTAAAGGCCTCAAGGTGGAGTTTGATGGAGATGCTTGTTTGATCAAAAGGAAGGATGTCTTGGTTGGAAAAGGTAAAAGGCAAGGGAAGTTGTTCAAACTAGATGCGTGTGTTATTGCTAACCAAGTTGGATGTGTTGCAAGAGAGCAAATTCCTATTCAAGAGGTTTGGCACAAAAAAATGAGACACCTCAAGTTCAGGTCATTGGAGGTAATGGCAAGGAAGAAGGTTGTGATTGGTCTTCCAAGTTCTTAAATGAAGCATGTTTGTGTCTTGTGCTTTGTCTAAGTCACATAGACTACCTTATACTAGATCTATTTCTAGATCTACAAAGCCTTTTCAGCTTGTACATTCAAATATTCATGGATTTACTACAATTAGCAATAGTGGAGCTAAGATGTATGTAACATTCATTGATGATTTTATTAGATTTTGTTGGATCTATCTACTAAAGAGCAAGGATGAAGTGTACGATGTCTTTGTTAAGCCACAAAGATCAAGTGCTTAAGAAGTGACAATGGTGGTGAGTACATTGTAGATCAAAACCCTATATAGGTTTATAAACTTGATAAATTCCAATTTTTGAGTTCACATACTAGATTTGGCTGATTTATGCATCATTGGATCAGCCTAAGTGGTGGCTAATAGGTTGCATATCAAATTTTCAGCATTTGTATGTAGATTTGGAATAGTCAATTTTTTGTGATTTTGTCAAAACCCTAATTTTGATTGGATCTCTAGATAGTGAGGTTGTGGGACTTCATTTGAGTGTGTTTTAATCTTAGAAAGTGGCAAAAGTCATTAGATTGAGGATAGATCATAGGCTGATCAAGATTCCATGAATCTATGTGTTGATTTTCTTGGTATAAGTGCTAGAGAGAATTTTTGAGATAGTTTCAAATCTTGGTGATTTCTTTTGAAAGAATTTGTTGTTGTTCAAAGGAATGCTTTGTGCATTGAAATAGGTTGAAAGAGAAGATCAGGTCATTGCTACATGGCAACTTGAATTGGAGTCATGTTGGAAGCCAATGATAGGCTTACCTCAAGTAACTATTCATTGTGGAAAGTGAGGATGGATCACTTCTTGAGATGAATAATGTTTTGAATATTGTTGTAGGTTTGGAGGAGAGACCAACAACACAACAAGATCAAATGAGGTATGACAAGAGGGCCAAGAAGGCTCTACACATGATAAAGATGAATGTTACCAATGAACTTCTCAAGGAAGTTGTCTCAAGGAAGTTGGTAAGTGCACATCATCTTTGGAAGCTTGGAATTCATTGAAGAAGCTTTATGAATCCAAGTCTACTTCTAGAGTGTTGACTCTAAGAAGGCAAATCTTTTCTTGTTTGCAAAAGAATGAAGAAAGTCCAAGTACATTTGTTTTGAGAATGAAAGCATTGATTGATGAGTTGGCTTTCATTGATGAAAGCATTAAGAAAGGAGAGCATATTCTAGTAATTCTTAATGGCTTGTTGAATGCTCATGCTAACATTGTTAAAAGTATTGCTATTCAAAAGATTTTTCCAAGTTTGATGGATCTTCAAGAGATCTTGATCAATGAGGAATATAGGCTTCAAGCAAGAGGTGGATCCACATCGACACTTCAAGAGGATGCTATGTTCACAAAGGGCAAATTCAAGGGCAAAACCAAAAGTAAGTGGTCTAAAGGGCAAGATCAAGTGGATGCTTCTTCAAGTGGCGAAAAGAAGGATAGATCAAGGTTCAAGTGCTTCTATTGTGGCATCAAAGGACACTTTGCAAGTGAGTGCTACAAGAAGAAGAGAGCTCAAGGAGACAAGCAAGGTAATCTTACTCTTGATGAGGATGGTTTGGATGTGCAATATGCAAATGATGATACTTTTGTGATATCTTTATGTATGCTCGCTAATGATGGAGATCTAGATCCTTGGTGGATTGATAGTGGAGTAAGTTCACACATGACCTTTCACAAAGAGTACTTCACTTCTTTGTTGGCATATGGAGATGACAAGAGGGTGATCTACACGGCCAATGATGGTGAGTGTGCAATCAAAGGGATTGGCACAGTTCCTATTTCTCTCTCTACAAATAGGAATGTTCATTTGGAGGATGTCTTGTTTATTTCATCTATTACCAAGAATTTGCTTAGTGTGAGCCAAATGCTAAGTAAAGGCCTCAAGGTGGAGTTTGATGGAGATGCTTGTTTGATCAAAAGGAAGGATGTCTTGGTTGGAAAAGGTAAAAGGCAAGGGAATTTGTTCAAACTAGATGCGTGTGTTATTGCTAACCAAGTTGGATGTGTTGCAAGGGAGCAAATTCCTATTCAAGAGGTTTGGCACAAAAAAATGAGACACCTCAAGTTCAGGTCATTGGAGGTAATGGCAAGGAAGAAGGTTGTGATTGGTCTTCCAAGTTCTTTAAGTGATATCAAGCATGTTTGTGTCTTGTGCTTTGTCTAAGTCACATAGACTACCTTATACTAGATCTATTTCTAGATCTACAAAGCCTTTTCAGCTTGTACATTCAAATATTCATGGATTTACTACAGTTAGCAATAGTGGAGCTAAGATGTATGTAACATTCATTGATGATTTTATTAGATTTTGTTGGATCTATCTACTAAAGAGCAAGGATGAAGTGTATGATGTCTTTATCAAGCTCAAGAATGCAAGGGAGAACCAATTTTCCACAAAGATCAAGTGCTTAAGGAGTGACAATGGTGGTGAGTACATATCTACCAAGTTCAAGGCCTTTTGTGATGAGCATGGGATCAAGAGGGAGTATACAACATCAAGGACCCCATCCTCAATCTAATGACTTTTGTCACTTTCTAAGATTAAAACACACTCAAATGAAGTCCCACAACCTCACTATCTAGAGATCCAATCAAGATTAGGGTTTTGACAAAATCACAAAAAATTAACTATTCCAAATCTAGATACAAATGTTGAAAATTTGATATGCAACCTATTAGCCACCACTTAGGCTGATCCAATGATGCATAGATCAGCCAAATCTAGTATGTGAATTCAAAAATTGGAATTTATCAAGTTTATAAACCTATATAGGGTTTTGATCTACAAAAGATCCAAACAAAAGCAAAAAACTCGATTTTGGTATAGAATCCTCTCTAGCATGCTCTAGACTTGATATCTTCACCAAACCATTGATAGATCTAATTTCCTCCATAACTGAAACACAAGCTCTGATACCATGTGAAGGATTTCAGATCCTTAAGATCTAATCCACTTAAATGATCTTTGGTTAGAAAGAGAAATACACTACCAATCTCACCAATGTAGAAAAATCATCTTCTACATGCAAAATGAGATGCAAACACTAATAGAACTTGATTAAACTTGAATGAAATGATAAAGTACTATTGTTGTCCGTACAAAACTAACAAGCTACTATATTTCACACGTGTCGATCAGAAAATAGCAATAAATGATCATTCTACATAGAATTGCAAGCAATCACCAAGATAGTGCACCAATGGATAGTAGAACCCAAGAGAACCATGTATAAGCATGAAATGAGATAGAGAAGAGAGAAGATAGCTCTCTCCATGAGTTACATCCTTTTATAACAGGTCCAAACTCTATTTGGCCACTTGGCTTTCCCACCAAAATGCTAACCCTACTATTATTGGATCTAGATTCAATGTACCGAACTATTCAGATTTGAACCTACTCAAACTCGCATTCTAACTTTTTCACACTTTCAAAAAGTTGTTCAAATGACATTTAGACTAATGAACTTTGAAAATTCAATCTCTAAGTCTAAATTAAGTTTTGGCCTCAATATGCCAAATATGGAAATACAACAAAATATGATGAAACTAGCTGAATCTTTCACAATAGATACAATCTTTACAGATTTCTCAGTTATTTTGTTGAGCTCCTCTTGGGTAATCATCACTTTTGGTGAAGAAACCTTCTGAGGAGCTAGACGAATAAACGAAGAGGAGAGGGTGGTTCTCGGTCTGAATCAGATTCTCCAGCATCTGATTCAGAGCTTAGGATGATGTGAGGTCTCTTGAAAACTCTAGGAGGAAGGGAAGCAGTTGGCCTTCGAGATCCAACTTTCTTGGAAACATGTTATTCCTTTTTCTCCTAGAGGTAGTCGGCAAGTTTTTTCTATCCAGAGGTAGGTCTTTGGAGGTGCTGGCATTATCCACATGCAGACTAGAATAACGGTCCCGAAGTCTTCTAAGAATGACAGAATTTTTTGGCATGATGGTGACATGCTTACCATGCACGACCAAAAGATAGATATCCTCAAAATATTGGTCCAGAAAGTCTTCTGCAGCAACTTGTAAGGCTTGCATGGCTGTCATGGCAAAATAACATTTAGCCTAAGTGACAGAGTGACATTCTTGACAGATCGATTGAAAGGAGCTCTAGGGATCAATAGTTCAGTTGATTTCTGGAGTTTTCTAATCTTCCTCAGCCAGACCTGCTTTCTGCCACGTCTACGGCCAGTACCAGGGAGAACATGAGCATGGGATGGATGTATAGTAGTTATGACACGGGCAGTGGATTTGGTCCTAGCCATCATTCTTAGAATCAAAAAAAATAAACTAGAAAAAAAAAAAGTTTGAACCCAAGCGCAGGGAATGAAAACAAAAAAATTTGCAATCAGAAGATGCTTGAGATCGATACCAAAACTGAATATCGGTTTAAAGCTTAAGATAGATAGAAAATATGCGCAGAAAAGAGATCCATGTTTGAAAGCGATATTGGAATCACAACGGTATTGGTCTCGAGCACACAATGAGAAGGCGAAGTATTTTGAGAAGAGAGAGCGCGCTTGAGAGCGATATTAGGAGCGAAAATTGAAATTTCTGTGAAAAAAATGAAAATTCCGAGGGTGTATATATAGGAAATTTTTGCACGTGTGAAAAAAACGGTTGATAACATGTGGCATCTAATTGGTCCACGTGGATTGTTCGTACTGATAATAAGGACTGAATTATGAGACCATGTGGGTCAGGACACGTGCACAAATCAGATTTGGACATGTGTCATTTTGCACATGTCATTCTACACGTGATAGATGTCAGATCAATCATTGTCTGTACGGTGGAATATTAATGACCAATCGTGCATCAACACGTGTCCTTTTGAAACTCCTCCACACGTGCAAATTTTTTTTATGAATAGGCTATTTTCGACATGGCTTTTCACGCAAATTTTCGATTTCTTATCCAGATATCGATTTCAAGCGCACCCTTTTCACTATTTACATTCCGTTGACTTACTTGCGCCTGAAACCGATACTACCTGGTCCGATATCGCATTCAAGCACGTCTTACATCTTCTTCTTTTTCTGATCTTTGTACACGCGCTCAGATCCGATACCCTATTTTCTAATATCTCTTTTGAGCGCACATTGCCTTGAGATTCTTGTCTGACATATATTTTGCACCTGAGACGATATTGAGAATTTCACATCTGTATTTTTCGCTCAAAATGGTGAAAATTTGATATGCAATTTACTAGCCACCACTTAGGCTGATCCAATGATCCAAAAATTGGCCAAATCCAGTATGTGAATTCAAAAATGAATTGATCACCAAGTGCTTTAATGATTGGCATGTCTCATTGCAGATATGTCTGCATCTAGATACAACCTTCGCTCAACTTTCCAGGATCCTTGCCCTTCCTCTCAGGTGAGTGAGGAGATGGTGGATGGTTTTTCTGCCCATGTCAATGTGGATGCCTCTCAAATGACACAACATATTCTAGAAATTGATGATGTTGATGTTATGGGGGACGAGGTAGACCCCTTGCATGTCTCAAAAGATCTCTCACACATCGTAGAAGACAATGAGACAAGCAACATTGAGCCCACCCGATCACATCATGGGATAAGACATTATGGAAATGTCATTCAAATAGACGTTCTCCAAGATGCAATTGCCTCACTGCGTGTTTGCAAAAGTACTTCACCCCCTCCAGTACCACTTTGTGGTGGTCAACGAATCAATACGGCTAGTACAAAAGAATATTTCGGATTTAGAATATGGATTTAGGATGAATGGCTACCTGAAAGACTTAGGCACACTTTTGGTGTCAATCAAGAAGGCAAATGAACCATAATTGGAGGTCAGTGACTTGGATTTGCAAGAGTGGGGCCCTGTATGGCGGTCTATCAATACTAAATTTGAAGAGGAAGTACTTAGAAGTGATGAATGGAGTCACTTATCGAATAAATAATTTATTGTGTGGGACGGAAACCACAGAGTCTAGGCCTGGATGGAGAAAATAAGAGAGGATTAGTGATCATTTGTTTCCCTCCTTGTGCTTTTGTCTATTATTGTTAAATGAATTTTCCTAATGCTTTTGTTTGTTGTCATATGTTTCGTCTTCTTTTTTGCATTGCTGGTGTAGTTTTTTTTAACGTCAAGGATAAGCATGTTTGAGTGGATTGTTCATTTCTGGATGTTTCCAAGAGACAAGAAGGAGAGCTTTTATTGGCCATCCACAATATCAATAGATAAATCATTGTGCTAAATAGTGTGGATGAGTAGTTTATTTTAACGAGGTTTGTAAATCTAACTTGTGATGTTTGCATATTGACCAGGGTATTTGTGCCGCACACATTGTTACATGACATATATATAATGCAAAAGTTTGGACAAGCTGACAAACAGACCTGCTAAAGCACTTGTCAGTCGAAGATAGGAATTGGATGGAAGTTGAGATAAAGAAAGAGAGAAAAGAATCCCACAAACCCTAGTACAATGTGCCAATGGTTGTCCTTGTTCAGCTCGTATTCAAGGTATGTTTTCTAATGGTTTAAGATCAAGATATTTGAGGTGGGATATTGATTCATTAGAACTAACATTGTTGTCTTCGCATAGGATGAATTTGATAGATTGGTACATGAGCATGACTCGGTAACTGATGGGAAGCATTTGACAGAAGAAGAACGTAAGGAACGCCATGACATCGTTGTACAGGTTTGTGACAATCTCCTTCAATATTCCAGTGGAAAAATCTATAATTGGTAAACACTAACAGTTTTAGCTTGTTAACTATCAAAAAATCTATAAATAACAAGGCATATAAGTTGGCTATCATTGCCAACCCTATGAATGGAATCAGATTCTTTCATATTTTGTATAACCTGGATTGGAGTGCGAAGGGAATAGTGGTGACTCAAGACAAACTCTAGACTATCAATTGTAGTAATTCCATGAATATTGTTGGCTGATTCCGACGAATCCCCAAGATACTTGGACAGAGCAACTCAAGAGCACCGAGGAGGTCTCTGAGAAGACGAGACTAATGAAGACTGAGAGCCGAGTATGAGAGCCGAGGAATACTAGTTAGTAATGACAAGTAAGAACTGTGTAAGCCTCGTGGTGAATCTCGGAAGATGGAATGACCATGTAGGAACTAGTGTTTCTAAGAAAATGTAATAAATGCAAGTAGACCCCTCTTAAAGAAAGTAGAGTGAGCCACCTTTTGATGGTGACCTCTAGTGGAGAGCAATATTCCACTTGTAATTTGTGAAATGTGGAAATTCCACTAGGATGCCACCTAAGGAGCTCCCTTGCCTATTTAAGAGAGTCCCTCTTTGTGAAGAGAAGCTTTTTGCATTGTATCTACTCCATGCTTAATAAGAAGATTTCCCATGAGTTTGATGCTACACTAAGCTCCTTGATCATTATGGTTTTCTTGAGTGATGCCCCTATGATCATGCCCTTCCATTCATATTGTGTGTGGTTGTGGATTTAGAATGGATTAGTTTTCTTGCTTTCCTAGTTGTGGATTAGATTTCATATTTTCTTGTGGATTAATGTAGGAGCCAGCATTCAAGTAAACTAAATAGGCTAGAAATGTGGCATAAATCTTGCATATTCCCTAACATTCTAGTTCTTGATGTTCTTGGGATGTCCAAGAATCAAAAGGTTGGTTAGTTTCTTGATTCTTGGACTTCTAACATATTGTAGATTAGTTTTTGTTTCTTGTTTTGTCAATTTATGCAAGTAAAGTAGTGTAGGATCTGATTTTAGTTCATTTTGCAGCAAAGTAGAAGTAGAATTTCATTGTTTGTTCAACGGATCTGCACACTGATTTTATGGTTGAACATTTTGGCATGTATGAATGGTTGTTTATGCATGTGCATTAGTTCAAGAGTGACTTCCCTGGATTGTCCTCTGACAGGCTAGACATTTACTACATCGATATCAGTCCCTTCTGCCTGGTTTCGGCATTGAACTAAGAAGCTAACATTCAAGAAATGCCAACAAGCCTCTAAACGGGCAGAAAATAGTTCTTGTAAACAAGAAACAAGAAAGAAACGTAGTCAACTGAGATCCTAGAGTGTAAAACAGTAAACATTTGGCACCGTTGCTGCTTGAACTCCACACCTCATACACCCACACCTGCTGCAACAGTGTTCTTGAACAGATCCATACCAGTTCTGATATGCAGTCTACCTTGCAAACGAACTACCCTACCTGCAAAACGACCTGCAAGAAACAACAATTGTAGGCAAAACGACTTGCTTGCAAATCCGTCTGAAAACCAACTTGCTTGCAACTGAACTTGCAAACCAACTAGCAAGCCACAACAATTGCAAACCAGAGCGCACACCGATCAACTACACTCCTTCAGCCACTCCGTCACATGCCATTTCTTTCATATCTTGGTTGACGCTTCCCTTCATATCCCTCCGCTCATATCTCAACCGACGATTTTTTTGGAAATCTCAACCGATTTTTTTTTTTTTTATCTCAACCGACGTTTTTTTTTATTGAAATCTCAACCGACGATTTTTTTTGAAATCTCAACCGACGTTTTTTGAAATCTCAACCGATGTGTTTTTTTGAAATCTCAACCGACGTTTTTTTTAAATCTCAACCGGCATTTTTTTCTAAATCTCAACCGACATTTTTTTTTGAAATCTCAACCAACGTTTTTTTTGAAATCTCAACCGATGTTTTTTTTGAAATCTCGACCGAAGCATTTTTTCTGGAATCTCGACCAAAGCGTTTTTCTGAAATCTCAACCGAAGCATTTTTTCTGGAATCTCGACTGAAGCATTTTTCTGGAATCTCGACCGAAGCATGTTTTTTGGAATCTCGACCGAAGCGCTTCTTTGGAATCTCGACCGGAGCACTCGCTGGAATCTCGGCCGAAGTGCCTGTTCAGATCTCGACCAGAGCCATAGTGCACACTGAAATCTCGACCGGAGCCAAAGTGATCTCGACTGGAGCCGAACTGCCCGTTCAAATCTCGACCGGAGCCGAAGACAGCGATCAAATCTTAACGGGAGGGATTCGATCAGATCTCAACCGAAGCAATCAGGTCAAAGTTCGACCGGAGCAATTAACGCCCAGCTTGACCGGACCATAACTTTTGATCAACACCTTTGATTGCCATTTCGACCGAACCACCATGTTTCTAACACCTTTGAGACTGAAAAAAAATACCAACACCAAAAAAATTTCAAAAAAATAAAACTCATACCAATAGAAAGCCCTTTTTATATTGAGTCTCCACCTTCACTTCCTTCAACACCCAAAAAAATCTAAAAAAATCTAAAAACATCAAAAATCCTAAAAAATCCAAAAACACAAGAAACACATACCCAATACAAAAAATGACACAACAGTACCCAATGGCCGACAATACAGATTTTAATATCCCAGAAGATTATCCATACGAGATCAGGTCCTTGTAGCTAAACAAATCAGACGTCATAGGTTCTACCGAATGCGGGCCCAAATACACGAGCCATCCACAAACCCATTTGAGAGACAAGAACCTGATAGAGCTGAGTCCTCACATGCACGACCCCAATTTTATGGTGCTGAACCCTCACAGGCCAAACCCAACCTTAATGGAGTCTCTGCTACCCACAATGCTCATCACGAGAGACGTACACCCAAACTAGATCTACCAAAGTTTGACGGTAGTTCGGACCCTCAAAGATTTTTGCAAATATTTGAGAATGCATGTGATGTATATGGCGAAACATCTCTCGATGCTATGGTCCAGCTGTTTTTGATGACCATAATCGCTAAAGCACGTGACTGGTTTTTCAACTTTGATCGTGAAGAGAAGACAGACTGGTCAATTTTAAAAGAGTCCTTTATCAAGCGTTTTAAGCCGTTTCGCTTGATCGAGAGTCCTTTTGTCAAATTGAGTAACATCAAAATGGCAAAAGATGAACGTGTACGAGACAATATTGAGCATTTCAAACGCCTCAAAAGTCAAGTACAGGAACAGCCCTCTGAATAGATGCTCATCATCTGGTTTTTTGTCGGCCTTCCAAGATGGAATAGACGCGAGCTTAAATCCAATGATGAATATATGAGCCTCAAATTAGCTATGTCTGATGCCATCAAGGAAGAAGATGAAGGATCAGATGTTGACGAATCCAGAGAAAGAAGAGCACCACGCACTCCTGTCCATGAGTCAAAGCCAATCGAGGACACCCAAGATCAGCTTTGGAAATCCCAGTTGGAGTTGCTTAATAAGCAACGCCAACTTCAAATCGAGAAACTCACCAATGAGTTTCAAACTACCCTGAAGTCTATCGAAAGCACCTATTCAAACACATACAGTTCAACAATATGAAGAACACCCATCACAATCTGGAAATGCCTTTCCTTATCATGAATATCCACAAGAAAGTCTAGAACCAGTAGCCATACAAGATGGCTACGCCGTTATACAAGGGCCACTGCACACCAGATGTTTCATTTGTGGTGAAACCAGCCACTTCATGGTTGATTGTCTAGTTAAGACCCAGTACCATGCTGAGTGTCCCGATTGTATCCGAAAACACAATTTCAAAGACTATCCAAAACAACCAACTAAGATCCTACCTATCCGTCACGTCAGTTATGAATCACAATAGGATTGGAGCCTCCTATGAAGCCCAAAGAGATCCAAAAGTAACAGATCAAAAGAAAGAGCTGCAGAAAAAAGAAAGATGAAGACAACCGTGAACCTGCAAATAAAACAAGCTCCTCACCCAGCAAGTGGTGGTCAAAGCTCGACATTGCAAGGGTCCAAGGCTGCAACTGTAGAACTATTAGTTCCTTCACCCTGCCACCAAACCTTCATCATGTTTCCTTACCGTTACCAAACCGTCCATCCAAAACTAATCCTACCAACAATTTTTGATGAGTCCATCCCCTTGAGACTGGTAATCAAAGTTTGTGCAACCTGCAGATCAAAGGTTTTTCTTGAGACTGGAACTTCAACTGAGAGAAGAACCACGGAAACACCCAGAGGCAAATGGAGGTCCAGAAGATAGAATCTGCCAAGAAACCAAAGATGAAACCGTCAATGGTAGATACAAGTGACTAAACAAAGAAACACATGGAAAGCACTCGAGCATGCAAGTTGTGAAGCTCCTGAGAGCTCTCCAATTTTGAGAATGTCAACCAATTGTAGCAATAAGACATTCTGGTTAAACTGCGACAATTTGTGAAAAACAATTTTTGTGATAAAGACTGGCGACAATAAACACTTGGTTTTATGTAAGCGAACAAGGATCTACGCTTTTCCAAGTGACAATCGAAGATGCCAATGCAAAGCGGAGCGACATCGTCCAATATGAGTTGCAGTGGAGAATGATAAACTATTGAAACCAAAAGGCATGAGCTTGAAAGCAATTGAAAACAACAAGAGCAATAGCAAGCGTTGAATTGCAAATAAGGATGCTTCTCTTCCAAAATTGGTAGAGTTTTCTCCTTCTCGTTAAGCATGAAAATAGTGTACAAATGGTGCCTTTTTATAAAATGGTGAAGGCCCTTGCCCCTCAATCCTATTGGCTAATATTCACAATGATCCTATCCATTCATCTTGGACTCAACTTGATCCAAGGGTCCACAAAAAGTACATTAGAAATCACAATATTCATGTGAGTCCCAATTTGGACCCAACTCTAAAAAGTAATCTCTAAGTTTAAAAATGACATTGGGCCTCTAGTTTTATTTTAAAGTCCTCTACTTTATTTGCGTGCTCATTGGGCCATGGGCTTATACATGCAGGATGCCATGCCCTCGCAACACATTTTATTGGATGATTTTATTTATTTACACTTTGTTGGGAATACCCCCAACAGGACCCACGACTTGAAGTAGTGTTGGTCCCTCGGCACTCTGCCGATTTAGTAGAGAGTTTTCTTCGCCCGCCTTTACTGGATGAGGTAAGTGGTGATGTCCTCCATAAAGTTGAGGCGGTCCAATTTTTTCAAGTCCTTTGGCATGTGAAGAGACTTGTGGACCCCCTGCAACCAATCTTGATCGACCCATGTTTGGAATTGGCATGTCCATGGATCACCCAGAAGCGTAGCTCGGTAATATACACGAGCTATTGGCAGCTAATCTTAGACTTTGTCTGAAGGTAGCGCCTTATTAACATCAAAGAATATGGATGGGAGAATTGTCCCATTTAGTTTTGATCCCCATCAGATGTTCTAAATCCCGGACGTAAGTGGTTGCCGCGCGGATGGTGGGATCAGGGCAATTGATGTATTGGTTGGCGAATGCGGTGAGAGCCCTTCTGGCGTCTACATTCGTAGTCCACCCACATTCTGATTGTACGACCGGCCAATTGAAATTCTGAAGTGTGATCTTGTCCAGAGGGGTGCCACATTCTGCCCATTTGGATCTTCGTGGACATGGCAGGAAGTGTGAGTTCACCCGAAATTGTTGTGGACTCATTATGTAGGTCCTGATGGCCGCAGGGTCTCTTTCAAATAACTGTTGACGCCACTCTGGTTGTGGTTGGAGGGTGGAAAATGCTTGCAGTTCATTTCCTTTTATGGTCTAAGCTGAGAACGATATCTGCCAGCCGCCTCTTGATGACTCGTGGGGATACTTTGATAAAAATTCATTGATTTTCTCCTCCATGGACTTCGGTCTTCAAAAGGCGTGGTTGGCGGATATTGTACGTGAACCTCTGGATGATGTTGCTTGGCTTTGGCTGGTGGTTGCGCCTTGGCCCTGGTCTCGCGTCTCAGCAACTGCATCCGTCTACCCTTGGTCTTGGCCTTCGGACCCTTGATCTGGTTGAGATCCCCCTGCTGCCTACTGGCTCTGATCTTGGCTGGTACTAGCCTGTGCAGTGTCAAAATTAGGTGGCGGTGGAATTACCACGGGGGTGGACTGGGCCTTCGTGTCCATGAATTTTTGGCATGCCTTGAGGGCTTTCTTGGCCTGGGCGAGCTCATGAGTTGCGGTTGTCCGATACTTGTTGAACACTGCTTGGTAGCTGTTTAATGTTTGGCTATAAACCTGCACCTGACACCGTAGAAGATTCATCTCTGATTGAGAAAGCGGCCTTGAGTCCGGTGCAGGTTGAGCTAACCAGACGAGCTTTTCGTCTTGTAGGGCTTTGACCTCCGTCCCCAGGCGCGTATTCTCTGCTTCCAAAAGGGTAAGTTGCGCCTAAATGGGGGCAAGTCGTTGGGACGCTTCAGCTTGAAGCTCCCGCACCTTCATGGAGGCCTCAGTCAGCGCGTTGGAGAGGCTTTGGATATATTTGTTGAGGCCCGCCTCCTTCTGCTGCAGCTTGGCAATCTCCTAGTGCCCTGCTTGTTCGGGTTGCTGAGCCAAAATCAGCTCTTGTTGCAGCTGTGTATTACTTGTCGCCAGGTGTAGTACCCTGCTTTCCAGAATAGCTTTGGCCGCTACCACATCCAAGATGTATTTTCCTAGATTTTGGTACGTCGTCGTTAGATTTGTGGGAGCAGCCGGTATACTGGCACTGGCAGGGGCTTGTGTTGTATCATCCCCGACGACTTGTGGAATCTCGTCGTCATTATCTTCTATCAGGTTCTCATTGGACCTGATGCCATCTGGGGCAGTAGGATCAGCCTGATCTGACGATGGTACAAACACTATTTGGACAAATCCGTCATCAAGTAGCGGTTGGTTGCCTACGGCAACCTTTGTTGGCGAAGCGGGTGGTATTTGAGAAATAACTGTGGAAACAGGGGCGAGGACGGTTTGTCCGAACGAGAGGATGGGAGGAACAGAGGAAAACTGGAAAGTGGTGTGGAGTATGGAAGAAGGTGAGGATAGAGCAGAAAGTGTCTGGCGTGGGGGTGAAAAATTGATAACTTGCATCCATGCCAGAGTGTCGGGGGACAGTTGTGAATTAGAAGGATTGAATGGAATGGAAGCAACGGTGGCGACAGGAGTGATGGAAGATGCGATGGTGATGGATGGAGTAGTGGATACTAGAAGAAAAATAGGAGTGGTATCAACAGAAGAATCGGGGATGGAGACAGAAACAGATGTGGATGGAACATGAAGAGATGTAGCGACAACAGAAATCGGAGTGGGGGGTTGCACGGAAGAAGAAGTGGCAGTTGTTGATGGGGTGGTTAGTGTGGTAGTGGAGGTGCGTCTTCCGGTAGCAGGTAGAGATGTGGATGTAGAGGCAGCGCCACGCATTCGTTTGTTGGCCGTTGTGTTAATAACTCCAGGTTGGGAGGAGGTGGATGCTTGAGATGGCGGATAAAGGTTAGTATGTGGCACGAGGGTAGACAAAAGGGATGAGCATTGAAAACCGTGCACTTTCGTCTTGAGAAGTGCGCAGACAAAGTTACACAACAGGGGGCCTGCTGTGATTCGCTCACGGTTGTTGGGTTTGATGAAGTTGGTTAGTTCTCGAATAAGAAAGCTATGCCAGTCATATGGCACAACGGAGGGACCAGGGAATTCCAGATTGGATTTCACTATCTGACACAATAGCGTAGACTAGATTCTGGCCTTGCAAAATGTTGAAATAACCATAAAGTTATTCAACAAATGCGTAGCCGTGTGAATGACGGGTCCCGTGATAGCTTCTATCAGGTAACCATTGTTAGTCTGGATGGGGATTTCTGGTGTGGTCTGGGTGACGAACGGTTTGATCAGAGCTTTGGCGTGGCGATGGGAGATGGGTTGACGATCATCGGACATAATGCCAGTGGTGACCATCGAGTCTGCATTAATCATGACCTTGTACGTGGTACCTTGGTATATGAAGTGGAAACGAGTCTATCTTCGTTCAGGAGATCCGGTCCTGATGTATAAAACCAAGGCGATCAAGGGAAAGTTAAAATTCACTGGCAAAGGTCCTTATGGGATCAAGGAAATTCTTAATCATGGAGCCGTGAACTTAGAAAAGCTAGATGGGACGCCATTCGACACACCCATCAACGGTAGCCGATTGCACAAGTACTGGCCACCACAGTAAGACAGATTTAGATTGGGGGTGGCACATTACAAAACACTAATCTGCTATGCCATCACCGCTAGATCTAAGGAGATCAAGCCAAATCAAACTAGATCCATCAAGATTCAGCCAGATCTGGCAAGATCGGGGAAATCCATCAGAATCCAAGGAGGATCTTGATCCAGATAGGATAAAAAAAGAAGCAAATTATTAGATTGATTGATGGATCTACTACTAAGAATCCATCAGAACTTCCAGAGAACCAGCAATAGTCAGATAAACCCTTGATGAAGCTGATTACTAGTTTACAAAAGTTAAAAATCAGAAAATCTCGAGATCTTGTCAAAAAACACTCTAAAAGAGCACTTTTTTCATGATTTTTTGAGATCCCATGGGAGATAGCTCTTGAAAATTGGATAGTCACCAGATCTAACCTAGATGCATCCATGAAAATCTCTGCGAGAGTTCTTGATGGAGGAATCATCATTTTTTAGTGTATGCGAGAGTTCTTAGAAGCTGAATTTTCAGAACCCTTGTAGAGCATCAAAATCATCTTACCAACCCTCGCAAGGTGCCTAAATGAAATCAGAGCATTGAAATTAGTCTGCCTACATGGTTTGATCTTGAAAATCTAATCACAAGAACAAGTTGTGCGAGAGATCACTTCCTGCAAGAGTTGAACCCTCGTAGACAGCCTGAACCCTCGCAGAACCTTCGCATAGCAGTCAAATCACCTTCTGAACTCTCGCAGACTTGCCTAAAGTTTCAAAATTTTGTGAAGAAGGTGTCTGCCAAAATTTGGATGGAACTGAACAAGGGAAAGTGGATTTGACCTAATACGCACTCTAAATTCCGCTATATAAGGGCTGAATTCGAGTCATTTGTAACCTTTGCTAGCGAAGCTCTGCCGAAATTTATTCCAAAACTACCAAATTCTCTGTTTGCAACCAAACTTCCTATCAGCTGTCATCTGATTATACTGAACACCGATCTGCGCTTTGAACTACACTCATTGTCATCCAACACTCGTTATTCTTAGTTTTCTATCGTTTCCACATCTTTTTCCATTCTCCACCGTTTTTCTTATTTTTTCGACCTCTAATCATCACTGCTAACATGGCCTCCTCATCCTCTAAAGACTCTGGTGCCAAACGGGTGATCCAGCGTGACATCCCCGAGGCCACATAGATTTGGCCTCTACCCTCTAACACTCTGATCCAACCATGGCTACAGACAGCCGGTCCACTTCTAGCGGCAATGGATTTTTACCCGGTGCTTTTCCATTCTGAGATTAACATGGGCCTCGTCCTTCACTCTTACGCCAAGCTTTGCGTCTTTCCTTTTCAGCTGCCAGTGCATGCACAGCTAGTAAGCGTGTTTCACAGAGTTTATGCAGAGCTTCGTGGCGTAGCTGTAGTGATTTGGACTCATTAAGATGTTGCGTAGTGGCAATCCTTAATGAAGGAACTAAAAACTCTACTGGCATCACAACATCCTGACCATATACCAATTGGAAGGGTGTTTGATCAGTGCTTCCTTTATATGTTGTCCTGAATGCCCGTAGTGCAGCATGCAACTTGTGTTCCCAATCTGATCTGCTAGCTTCAACTGTTTTCGTCAGCATGCTACACAGGATCTTATTGGATGATTCTGCTTGCCCATTACCACGAGGATAATAAGGCATACTGGTTTTGTGGATCACGAAGAATTCCTCCAATAGGACCTTGATGGTCTCGTTGATGAAATGGCTTCCACGATCATTGACTAGCTCCACCGGGCATCCGAAGCGCACAATGATATTTTCATAAAGGAACTTGGCAGTGGTCCTAGCATCAACTACTTTTACTACCTTGGCTTTGACCCATTTGGTGAGGTAGTCTGTGGGTACGATTATGTATTGAGCTTGGGAACTCCTTGCTGTAGGTTGAATTGGACCAATAGAATCCAATCCCCATTTTTCGAACGGTGCTTGGGCTAAGACTGAGTGTAGTAGATCATAGTTCAATCTCGTTGGTCTCCTTGCCCTTTGGCACACATCGCACTTTTTCAAGTATTTCTCCGTATCTTTATGAATCGTTGGCCACCAACATCCTGATTGCAGGATCTTGTGAACTGTAATGTCAGATGCAAAATGACCCCCACCCATGCCTTCATGTGAAAGCAAAATGATCTAGGTGGTCTCATGAAGAAGAATACACCGCCGAAGAATTCCATCAAGACCTCTTTGGTACAACTGGCCGGCAATCAGCTGATAAGGTCTGGCCTTCAAGATCAATTTCCGTTGTTCCGCCTTTGGTAGTGATTTGTTTGGTTGGCCCCACATTAGATATTCAACAATGTTGGCAGCCCATTCTGGAACCGTGTCCACGTATAATAAGGCAGCATCTACCAACTCATCGTCGGGTTGGGTTGCAATCTCCTTTCCCTTGATTCGTGACACATGATTTGCCATGTAGTGTTGTTTTCTCTTGCGAACTACTATCCGAAAATCAAACTCCAATAACAAAAGTAGCCATCTGGTGATTCTTCCAGTGTTGCAAGTTTTATTAACGAGATAGAGCAAGGGTTGATGGTCCGTATAAAAAGCAAAATGTGTGGCCATCAAGTAATGTCAAAATTTCTTAACCGCATAGATCATTGCCAGTGCTTCCCGCTCCGTGGTTGAATAGTTCATTTCGGTATCACTGAGCTGTCGGCTTGCAAACCGGATTGGAAAAGCGTTTTTGTGTTCACCTGGTTGGGTTAAGACTGTTCCAAGTGCATACTTCGATGCGTCCGTATGCACGTGAAACTCAGTTGGGTGGGCATAAGATTGGTGCTGAAACCAATGCATCCTTAAGCTTTTGGAAAGCCTTTAGGGCCTCCTCATTCCAATGTGGATCCGTTGTGAGTTTGTAGATTGATCTGGCTAACTCCACAATGCACTACGCTCTCTCCTCACCCCCTTCCTCCCTTGCTTGTTGCCCCTTCTGCTCCCTCCTTCTGCTCCTCTGCCCCCTTCCTCACTTGCTGCCCTTCTCTGCCTACCTGCCTACCTACTCTCTCTCTTCCCTCGCCTGCTTTGTCTCTGCTCCTCGGTTGCCTGCTCCGCTCCCTCCCCCTTCCCCTCTGTACGCTGTTCCGCTCCCTTTTTCTTTTCCTCACTGTCGCACTCCAAGGAACCGACATCCCAAACTGTGTTCTCCATTTTCCTGCGTATAACATTCCTTCTTCTTCTCACCTCTTAATTTTTTTTTTCTCCTTCTCTTTTTACGTTATCTTTGAGGCCTTTTTCGGAGTTGTGTTTTTCATTTCATTTTTTATCTTCTATGTTTTTTAAGCCTTAACTTTTGACGATCTAGTTACCCTCGCTGTTTTGTTTACCATAGTCTTTTCTCTTGTAAAAAAAAACAAACTTTTGTAGAGGCCTGCCTCTAAAGTTCCATCTCGTTGAGACCAGGACACAGAGAAATCCGCAAGGATTTATTTTTCTATAAAAAATAATAATAAAAAATACGAATTGGGCCAGTAGCCTCGTTGGGAAGCGACCCTATCTCTGATAGCTCCTCCCAGGACTGTCGAAGGTCTTTTTCTATTAAAAAATAAAAATAAAAATAAAAATACGAACTGGGCCATTAGCCTCGTTGGAAAGTGACCCTATCTCTGATAGCTCCTCCGACTGTCAAAGCCCTCTTTGGTGAGTGACTTTGTCTTTGATAGACTCCTCCCAAGACCGCCAAGGCTAAAGCGAGTTATAGTTGGTATTGAAAAATCCTTCTATAAACTTGCGGAGAGGTGCCGAAAAGTAGTTTTTGAAGCGAAACTCACCCTTTGCCAAAACACCTACAGAAGTGCTTTTCCAATTATCGTCCCTCGTCCTAAGAATTTCACTAAAAGGGCATAATTGAAATTATTTATAAAATCTACCCTTGTCCAAACCGTGAATGTTCTAGACAAAGGAATATTTCTACTTTATTCACATTAGAGGAGTTCCAAGGCCCAAAAGGGCTGTCTAAGAAATGCCACATAAGAGAGAGAAAATTGGCGGATTTTAAAACTCCGACCAAGTTTTTGGTCTGCCCGCACAACTCCGATGACTTGACCTCACTAGTAATGTATGTAGTTAACTGGAAGTTGGGTAGCCGCAACGCGTGGGGTCCATACTTCAAGATTCTATTTTCTACCATTAACTAACATAACTTCTCATGTAAATGCAAATCGTATTGCACATCAAAGTTTTCTTTCCATCTACTCAAAGCGTTCACATCAATGGAAAACAGTCTTATCGATCTAAAAATCATGGCAATAAACTTTGAATATTTTGGATCACAATGAGCGCCAACGTGAATCTAAATTTTTGCAATTCTGAAAATACGGAGTGTGTTGGATCAAATGGAGCGGCAAGGTTATTTCAAACTTTTGCAATTCAAAAATTTGCAATTTCAACACTTGGAAAAATATTTTGCTTATTTTGCTCATAACTGCAAAGCTTTGATTTTGCATATAAAGCAAGAAACATGGAGTGTGATGGATCAAAAAGAGCGCCAAGGTCATTTCAAGCTTTTCCAATTAATTTTTTTTTAATTAAGATGAGTTCTAATAGCTTACAAGATATATAACAAGTTGGTTTTCTACTAGATTGATCTATCGATTATTAAGATGTCTAAATATCATCTCCATATTGATCTTCCCACAGAATATGCTCCATTGTCGAGAAAAAATCTAAAAGGATCCACCTTACCAGCTCACCAAAGGACGGAAGAAAGGAAACATTGTGATCTATGGGTTGATGGAAGTTTGTATCCAATCGATCCAAGATCAATGCAACATCCAAATTTTAGATCGGTCACACAACTCATACTGTTTTTGTGTGAAGGACACAATGGTCTATTGGGTTATTGTGAAAGATTGAAAAGTTATGGCATTACTAATTCAATGAAAAAAATCCATTGTTTGGAAAATATGTTGAATGGTTTGCTTACTGACTACCGAGATAAAGAAACTATTTTTTTGCAAACAAAAGAAGAGAATAAAGTTGCTCCAAGACTCAAATCGTGCTGAAATTGATCTAAAATCGCGTTTGATTGAGCAACAGGCAGCTTGGGGAGGTGCCCGCGAATTTCTGTAAGTGATTTGTGTTTGCCAAAAGAGAGAAAATGTCTGATAGTGCAAAAATGTATCTGATCAGAATTCGCGGAGGGAATACAAAAATCATGAGGATCAATTTGAACTCCCGCGAATAGTCGGCGAATTCTGAGCATGGATATTTGATGAAGAAAACTCCATTTTTTTGATTTTTTTGACATTTTTCTTCTGAGACAGAATTCGTGGAGGCCAAAAATGAATCGTTCTTTGTAAGAAAGGGGTCAGGCGAATCCTATTTGAAATGATGTGAAAACATTTTGTCTGAAACTAATGACTTTTGTGGTTTTCTCAGAGAAGACTGCTGGTATACCTGATCTGATAGTATCTTGATGGGTGGAACAACAAATCACAGCAAAAAATGTTGTCAAAATGGCATACAAATAATAAAAAGAGAGAAGCAAAAAATAAACAGTAGAGGAAAAAGGAGCTAATACATATCAAGATAAAAGCAGGGTTCGTTGTACTTTCTCAGTCGACTCCCATTGACCACAGTGTCGAGGACATTGCCTTGAAGGATTTGGAGTTGAACATATCCAGAGGCAAAGATTTTTTTTATGACGTAAGGTCCTTGGCCTGAAAATTTTAGTTTGCCTTTGAAGGATTTGGCCTGGTATAGCAGGACCTTATCGCCCACCTGGAAATCTCTAAGTTTCAATGATCGATCATGCCATGCTTTTTGTCGTCATTTGTGGACTTGTTGAGCATGAATGCTGATCCGTCGTATTTTACAGAGTTGCTCCAGATGGAATAACCTATTTGCTAGATTCTGAGGAGTATCGAGCTCAAGGTTGTAGGCTACTCGAAAGGAGGGAATATGGAATTCCATAGGCATAACTGCTTCTTGACCATATGTGAGCTGGAAGGGGGTTAAGCCTGTAGCTCGCTTCGAGGTAGTGCGATAAGCCCAGAGAGCAGCATGGAGTTTGAGTTCCCAATCAGATCGACTGGATTCGACGATTTTGGTGAGAATGCCACATAGGATTTTACAGGTGGATTCTGCTTGGCCATTGCAGCGTGAATAGTATGGGGAACTTTTGCGATGTACCACAAAAAATTTGGAAAGAAGATCTGCTATGACAGAGTTAAGGAAATGTGTTCCCCTATCACTGATAATCTCTAGAGAACAACTATAACCTGTTCATAGAGAAATTTGGCGGTGGAACGAGCGTCAGCATTGTGAACAGCTCTTGCTTCAGCCCATTTGGTGCAGTAGTTCGTAGCTACTATGATGTAACGAGATTGTGTGTGTCGAGCAGCAGGACTAATAGGTCCGACATAATCAATTCTCCATTTCTTGAAAGCTTGATCAATGGTTACAGGGTGTAAAGGCATGTAGTCTATTTTTTTAAAGCGTTTTGTGCGTTGGCAGACATTACAAGCCTTAGTGTAATTGTGTGTATCCTTGAAGAGTGTTGGCCACCAGAAACCGGCCAAGAGGATTTTCTTAGTAGTTGTTTCAGAAGAGAAATGGCCGGCACCAATACCTTCATGAGTGAGGGAAATTACAGAGAGGATTTCTCCTTCAATAAGACATTGTCGGATAATTTCATCTAACCCTTGCTTGTAGAGTTGTCCTGCAATTAACGTATAAGGTTTAGTTTTGAGGACCACACAATGTGGAGACCTTACTGACTACTGCCAAGGTGGATACCAGGTGGGATATGTGTTTTGAATAGTATTGTTTTGACCCAAATAAAGCCTTCAAAATGACGGCCATCATGGATCAGATTCCCTCGTACCAGACCTACCATCGCTTATCTTCAATGTCCTTTGTTAATATAGCAAGGTTGGAAACATGGTACACGACCGGCTTCCTTAGAAATATGCACCCGACATTCGGCCCAATCAGCTAGCAATCCACAACGAGCAACCAATCTCGTTTTGTCCGTAAAGTTGCAGAAATCCATCGAAAGGACCGTAATGTCGAAGATGCGCAGGGCCAACAACTGGAAAAGGCTCTCTGAAGCATATCTCACACCTTGTATTTTTTCTTTTTAAAAAAAAAGGGAGTCCAGAAAAAATATACGGGGACTCAATTTTATTTTTATTATTTTTCACCAATATCTCATTTTCTCCTCTTTATTTTTTTTTTAAATTTTTTATCTCCTATACATATTTATTTTTTTCCTATACATATTTTTTTGTACATATTTCATAATTTCATTTTCCTTATTTCCTTGTACATATACCTCCGCCGTTTTTTCCCTTGCAGCTCAACTTTATTGCCAAAAATTTTCTAACTTTTTGCCACACATTTTTTTCTTTTCCCCTTCTTGTCTATACGTCTTTTTCACCCTCTTTCACCACGGTTTCACATCCACGCACACCAACGCCAACGACACACGCAAATGCCAAGGGACTGTCACCAAAATTATAGTGGGGGCATGCTAGAAGATTTTGGTGAAGATTGTTCTAACAGATGATTTTGGTAAAGATTCTTCTAACAAAATTACAGGATGTTCGTGTGAGCTATGAGGTGACCTGAGATTTTGACAACAGTTGGATTTGATGCAGATATTTCCACCGATCTGGTCTGTGAGGGTTATCTTGTGCGAGGGTTGGCTATGTGAGGGTTTTTCAACTGTTTTTGCAGGTAAAAAACTTGATATCTTTCAGATCTCTGGGAAGTAACTCTTAGAAGGTCCACAGTGGCTGGATCTAAGTCAGATCTAACTATAGAATTCTCTGCGAGAGTTAACTCTCGCAAGAAGTAAAAATTTCACTGTCTAAGAGGGTTCAAAACCACTTCTTGGCTTGATCTTCACCAAATCTTCACACTAACTCTCGTATGCTTCATCACTGATGTAAATTGACATTCTGAATCAACTGAGAGGGTCTGCAAGAGTTTCCACTGGAAGGATTTGCTGGATCTTCACTTTTTAGTGATTTTTTAGCACTTAAATCCAATTTTCTGCTCACTGGAATTAGACTAACTCTTGCAAGCTCTTATGTGTCCTGGTCTCACTGAGATGGAACTTTAGAATCCTCTGCGAGAGTTCTTGACCACTGGAACTAAAAATTTTCCTGTCTACGAGAGTTCACTGGTACTTTTCCATCTTTTTTTCACTGGAAACTCTCGCACAGGCACTTAGATATCAAACTAACTCTTACAAGCTTCTCTGTGTCCTAGTCTCACTTAGATGGAACTTCAGAGGGCTCTGCGAGAGTTCTTATGAAGATTTGAATTTTTTTGAATTTTTTCAAAGGTTTTTTAAATTTTTTATGATTTTTATCTGATATCTACAATCTGCTTGGAACTAACTCTCGTAGGCTTCTATACAAGTCTGGGACAGTACTCTGGAGCTGCTGCCAGTCATGCAAGGGTTAATTTTCACTGATTCTGGAGATATAAAAATCTGATGAGATTTTAAGCTCTTTTTTCCTCCAAAATGCAGATTGGTATGTTTTTTGGATTTTTTGGCTGGTTGGTTTGGGTTTCAAGCATAGAGACTATTCAGGGCCTCCTCTACCCTCTCACACCTCCTCCGCTAGCTGTGAGCAGTCCAAACACAAAAAAAATACAGAAAACTAACTCTAAACTCCCAAAAATCTACCTAAACTACTCTAAAAAACAAGAAAATAGCTAAAATGCAGTAAACTAGTTAGTGGAAACCTATCCCCGGCAATGGCGCCACTGTAGGGTTGAAGATCTCACGTAGTATAGCCCTCCCGCCTATCAACAAGGGTTAGAACACTGGATAGGTACCTAACTATGCATAGATGCTACTTTTAATTAGTTTCCTACTTTCTCCCTTAACTCTACTCACCACTAACACTATTCTCCTTTAACTCTACTCCTCTACACTAACATTCATCATGATTTGGGTGAAGGGAAGGGATAGAAAAGAAGAAATTGAGAAGAGAAGAGAGAAAGAGAGAGAGATAGAGAGTGAGAGCAATAGCAAGCATTGAATTGCAAATGAGGATGCTTCTCTTCCAAAATTAGTAGATTTTTCTCCTTCTCATTAAGCATGAAAACAGTGTACAAATGATGTCTTTTTATAAAATGAGGAAGGCCCTTGCCCCTCAATCCCATTGGCTAATATTCACAATGATCCAAGTGTCCACAAAAAGTACATTAGAAATCACAAGATTCATGTGAGTCCCAATTTGGACCCAACTCTAAAAAGTAATCTCTAAGTTTAAAAATGACATTGGGCCTCTAGTTTTATTTTAATTCCAAGGCCCAAGTCATGTTTATTTTATTTACAACTTTATTTGCGTGCTCATTGGGCCATGGGCTTATACACGCAAGATGCTATGCCCTCACAACACAATTTATTGGATGATTTTATCTATTTACACTTTGTTGGGAATACCCCCAACAGGTGCCACCTAAGGAGCTCTCTTGCCTGTTTAAGAAACTCCCTCTTTGTGAAGAGGAGCTTTTTGCGTTGTATCTAGTCCATGCTTAATAAGAAGATTTCCCATGAGTTTGATGCTACACTAAGCTCCTTGATCATGATGGTTTTCTTGAGTGATGCCCCTATGATCATGCCCTTCCATTCATATTGTGTGTGGTTGTGGATTTAGAATGGATTAGTTTTCTTGCTTTCCTAGTTGTGGATTAGATTTCATGTCTTCTTGTGGATTAATGTAGGAGCCAGCATTCAAGTAAACTAAATAGGCCAGAAATGTGGCATAAATCTTGCATATTCTCTAACATTCTAGTTCTTGATGTTCTTGGGATGTCCAAGAATCAAAAGACTGGTTGGTTTCTTGATTCTTGGACTTCTAACATGAAGTAGATTAGTTTTTGTTTCTTGTTTTGTCAATTTATGCAAGTAAAGTAGTGTAGGATCTGATTTTAGTTCATTTTGCAGCAAAGTAGAAGTAGAATTTCATTGTTTGTTCAACGGATCTGCACACTGATTTTATGGTTGAACATTTTGGCATGTATGAATGGTTGTTTATGCATGTGCATTAGTTCAAGAGTGACTTCCCTGGATTGTCCTCTGACAGGCTAGACATTTACTACATCGATATCAGTCCCTTCTGCCTGGTTTCGGCATTGAACTAAGAAACTAACATTCAAGAAATGCCAACAAGCCTCTAAACGGGCAGAAAATAGTTCTTGTAAACAAGAAACAAGAAAGAAACGTAGTCAACTGAAAAAAAAAAAAATCTTAAAACCTAATCTCTATGAACAGGGCAGCGAGCAGAGGATCCGGAAGAAAAGACACGGGAAGGGAAGGCAGACGGACAACATGGGAGAGGAGAGGAGCAGCAGGAGCCGAGGAAGATGAGGGGCAGCAGGCCAGGGTGTGAAGAGGGCGCAGGTGTGGGGGTGAAGTGCGCATTGCAAGGGGAGAGGAGAGGAGGGTGAGAGCAGCAGCAGGGCGGACAACAAGAAGACGAGAGGAAGGATGAGCAGCAGTAGTAGGGCGACGCAAGGGGAGAGGGTGGATGGAGTGTAGGGGAGGGGTTGCACAGTACACAATTAATTGTAGAAATTGCAGCTTACTTATTCGCATGTCTATCCCATTTCTACCACCTGCATCATCTATCTAGGTACAATATAGGTAGCAGTGAAGCCTACGATGGAGTGATCTTTGAAGTTGAACTCGAGGTCTAACGAAGTGAGTTGCAGGTATGGAGATGTGTTCAAGACATCTGTTCTGGCATCCTACAGTTGTGTCGCTGATCCAGAAGTGAACAAGTCTGTGATGAACAACAAAGGCCGACTATTTGTGGTCTGCGATCTGAAATCGTTCGAAGAATTGTTTGGAAAATATACGATACTGACAGCCAGGGGAGATGTGCACAAGAGGAAATGAAGAGGCAGCCTGTGGAGAGGGGTGATTGAGCCACAGCAGGACATCGCAGGGCAGAGGCCAGATGGAGGTGAAGTAGGAAGTGGAGCATGGAGTGTGGAGCAACAGGGCAAGAAGGGAGGCGTGGAGCAGGCAAGGCAGGGAGGGAACGAGGTAGGGAAGGGAAGGGGTGTGGCTGGTTGTAAGTAGCAAGGAGCAGCAGAGTAGGGTGAGAAGGAGAGGGCAGCATAGAGGTCACCTTTTGATGGTGACCTCTAGTGGAGAGCAATATTCCACTTGTAATTTGTGAAATGTGGAAATTCCACTAGGATGTCACCTAAGGAGCTCCCTTGCCTATTTAAGAGAGTCCCTCTTTGTGAAGAGAAGCTTTTTGCATTGTATCTACTCCATGCTTAATAAGAAGATTTCCCATGAGTTTGATGCTACACTAAGCTCCTTGATCATTATGGTTTTCTTGAGTGATGCCCCTATGATCATGCCCTTCCATTCATATTGTGTGTGGTTGTGGATTTAGAATGGATTAGTTTTCTTGCTTTCCTAGTTGTGGATTAGATTTCATATTTTCTTGTGGATTAATGTAGGAGCCAGCATTCAAGTAAACTAAATAGGCTAGAAATGTGGCATAAATCTTGCATATTCCCTAACATTCTAGTTCTTGATGTTCTTGGGATGTCCAAGAATCAAAAGGTTGGTTAGTTTCTTGATTCTTGGACTTCTAACATATTGTAGATTAGTTTTTGTTTCTTGTTTTGTCAATTTATGCAAGTAAAGTAGTGTAGGATCTGATTTTAGTTCATTTTGCAGCAAAGTAGAAGTAGAATTTCATTGTTTGTTCAACGGATCTGCACACTGATTTTATGGTTGAACATTTTGGCATGTATGAATGGTTGTTTATGCATGTGCATTAGTTCAAGAGTGACTTCCCTGGATTGTCCTCTGACAGGCTAGACATTTACTACATCGATATCAGTCCCTTCTGCCTGGTTTCGGCATTGAACTAAGAAACTAACATTCAAGAAATGCCAACAAGCCTCTAAACGGGCAGAAAATAGTTCTTGTAAACAAGAAACAAGAAAGAAACGTAGTCAACTGAAAAAAAAAAAAATCCTAAAACCTAATCTCTATGAACAGGGCAGCGAGCAGAGGATCCGGAAGAAAAGACACGGGAAGGGAAGGCAGACGGACAACATGGGAGAGGAGAGGAGCAGCAGGAGCCGAGGAAGATGAGGGGCAGCAGGCCAGGGTGTGAAGAGGGCGCAGGTGTGGGGGTGAAGTGCGCATTGCAAGGGGAGAGGAGAGGAGGGTGAGAGCAGCAGCAGGGCGGACAACAAGAAGACGAGAGGAAGGATGAGCAGCAGTAGTAGGGCGACGCAAGGGGAGAGGGTGGATGGAGTGTAGGGGAGGGGTTGCACAGTACACAATTAATTGTAGAAATTGCAGCTTACTTATTCGCATGTCTATCCCATTTCTACCACCTGCATCATCTATCTAGGTACAATATAGGTAGCAGTGAAGCCTACGATGGAGTGATCTTTGAAGTTGAACTCGAGGTCTAACGAAGTGAGTTGCAGGTATGGAGATGTGTTCAAGACATCTGTTCTGGCATCCTACAGTTGTGTCGCTGATCCAGAAGTGAACAAGTCTGTGATGAACAACAAAGGCCGACTATTTGTGGTCTGCGATCTGAAATCGTTCGAAGAATTGTTTGGAAAATATACGATACTGACAGCCAGGGGAGATGTGTACAAGAGGAAATGAAGAGGCAGCCTGTGGAGAGGGGTGATTGAGCCACAGCAGGACATCGCAGGGCAGAGGCCAGATGGAGGTGAAGTAGGAAGTGGAGCATGGAGTGTGGAGCAACAGGGCAAGAAGGGAGGCGTGGAGCAGGCAAGGCAGGGAGGGAACGAGGTAGGGAAGGGAAGGGGTGTGGCTGGTTGTAAGTAGCAAGGAGCAGCAGAGTAGGGTGAGAAGGAGAGGGCAGCATAGAGAGATGGAGAAGGAGAGAGAGAGAGAGAGAGAGAGAGAGAGAGAGAGATGGAGGGAAGATAGACTTAGCCGGCAGCAAGAAGGGAGAAGGAGGGAGTGTTGGAGGAGAAGCTTTTTTTTTTTTTAATCCTTTCCTTAATCACGGATATAAAACCAGAAAATCAGCAAAATCGACTAAACCTCGTGTAGTAAACCAAATATTTAAACCAAGATCAACAAAAACACAACCAAAAAATGCTATGTTGATGTAAGGCCAACATTTGGCTCCCCGACAACAGTGCCAATGTTAGGCAAAGAAAAAGGGGTTTCCCATCTCTTTCTCGGTCGTGTGTAGTACAGGAAGTGGGCTCGGTTCAACTAGGAGCCTTGAAGATCTTGTCTTTCATCAACTAGCTTAAGATTCGATCATAAAACTGCATTCTAAAAACTGAGCATATCTCACAATCACATTACCATGAAGAGAGAGGAAGAGATATTATGAGGGAGGGAAAAAGAGAAAGCACTAAGAGAGAGAGAGAGAGAGAGAGAGAGAGAGAGAGAGAGAGAGCAAGAGAGAAAATGGACAAAGTTCTATTAACCTTCGAATGATGGAAATACAAGGAAAACGGTCCCTTTTTATAAGAGTGAGAGTGGAACCTCCTCATCACCCATTGGCTACTGAAGTTCCATCAGGATCACAATCTTGACCGTTCAAATCACTTTGTGTTTCTTGAGTACAAGTTGTGTTTCCTAACTTAGGAACTTGCAAAAGCTAAGTTAAAAATATTTTATTTAAATATTAGTGCACATGGCACTTTCTAGCCTAAAGGCCCAAGGTTGGACTTATATGCACAGAATGCCAACTGGTTGCATGATCCTAATACCTCCGACTCTCTACCACATTTAGGTTTACTGTAGGAGTCTTTTGATGACTTTTAAAATATTCCATGTCATTCCCAGAATCGGGCAACAATCCTATTTTGTAGGGGGCAAAATAGAAAGATTTCACAATTTTTCATTTTTCTACACTCTATCTAGCATTGTTTGGATCATTGATCCTATAAATGGATGGAACCTATGAAATGTAAAATCTGACACATGAATCGCATTTGTTGATACCTCAGGACATTGGAACTGCAAGAAAAAATATCGAGTGTATGTATGTATTAGCCAATGTTTTAAAAAATATAAATTCACAAAGTTAACGATATATCATCAGGATAGTGGAACATTGAAAAAAATACCTCACGGATACTAGCATCTGGAGGTTGCACCATATACCAATCCAAGAACGATTTAACATTCCAGATTGAATACCATCCGCAGATGAAAGCATTGTCTTGTTGCGAAGACTGAGATTCTTTTTACCTTTGCATCAACAACCTCTATGTTGGTATTTACAACCAGCCCATCCAGCCTGGGCAATAGCTCCACCATCCTTTTGTACATGGATTTAACCATGGAATGGGTGGCATGCAAAGAATTCATTGTCATGCACACAGGTGTGCAGCTTCCAGTCGAATATACTTTCATGGATATGACGTGCACACTCCAATGTTTGCTGCCAGAAAGAGACAAGCAATGAATTACTAGAATCTATAAGAGTTTCCAAAAGACAAATCTTACAGAAAACAGATTTTACAAGAAGAAACTATCTTACTTTGAACAGTATGGGATGATGAACATTGATGCGTCCTTGCTAGTGTGCCTGAAGAGCCTTCTGGCTTTCCTCTCTTTATCCAACAGATGCCCAAAAAATGGAGATACAACAAAAATCTCCTTCGTGATTGTATATGTATATTTATGTACATAGTATGCACAAGCAGATTCAACTACTGTGTCTGAGATATATGAGGTCTTCTCTTTTAGCTCCCTACAATGCGGGTCTTTGATATGCATTGCAAAATTAATATCGTCTATACAAAACATAAACTCCCCTCCAAGATCATCTATTTACTTGGCTATATACAGGTCAAAATCAATGTACCTCTCAGAATCAAAAAATGTGTCTTTAGGCTCATTCGGAAGTCTGATGTGCAACTCTTTATCAGTTGCATCAACATCAGAAACAATCATGTCCACCACTGTATTTAGGCATCCTCATGTATAGAAGGAGAATCGTGTAGTTGAAGATCAGGGGTTACAGGAGGACTCTCAACCAGTGGAATTGCGGACGTACTAGTCTGATCTTTTCTAATGGGAGGAGGTGAGGGTGAAGAGCTGGGAGACCTGGGCTTGGGTTGCGAACGCTTGGGCTGTGCTTGCTTTCTCTTTTTGCGGGGTGGGACAGGCCCCCTTTCAAGAGGAACTTGCCTCTGTGTGAATCCACACTTAAAAATGTTGTCATAGGTGTTTCGAAGCCTCATGACAAGAAGCATGTCCTTGGGCATCAGTGTCACCCTCTTGCCATGAATGGAGCACAACAGCGAATCCTTAAACAATTTTGTCTGGAAGTCCTCGTATGCAGTATGGAGGGCCTCCAATGCAGTGATATTCCACCTCACTGCATAGGGCACATGGGTGGTCATATCTTGTGTAACCTCCCTCACAGCCTGATAGAAGACTGCTTTCGGGATCAGAAGTTTGGTGCTCCTCTGCAAGGCCTTGATGTCCCTCAACCATGGACGGCGAGGTCTACTGCGTCTTTGCAGACGTATGGGTTCAGATGTATGGGGACGGGACGGTTGAACGAAACTAGTAAGCCTAGCGGTTTGCTTCGTCCGAGCCATTGAGGCCGGATATCTATACCACGCGAGGACATAAACACAGCATAAGAGACACTGAGAACTCTAATTGTGATATCGCTACGACGCGAAAGAGTGGCAGAGTCAGGCGAGGAGAGGCAGGGGCTCGCATGATGGCGATACTGGGAAAGTCAAGCTGATATCACTACGACGCGAGAGGGTGTAAGTAACAGGCATGTGGAGGAGGTCGCTCGCGTGATGGCGATATCATGAATGCATTTCGTATGGATGCAATCAAACGTGACAGAAAATTACGCGAAAACCTGTACAATCCCCGGGAATGGGCTTATATAGGGGAGAAAAATTGGCACGTGTGAATACCAGCGACACGTGGCCCAGTCAGTAGCTGACATGTGGAACCACATGTCTATATACACACGTGTGAAACTGCACATCTGGATCAACACATGTGGGATCCCACATGGGGACACATGGTCGAATGGATCAGTGACATGTGTTCTTGCACATATAGGCTCGCATGTGTGGTCACGTGGCCCAATCAATACCTGACGTGTGGGACCTACACCTCTGTATCCGCACGTGTGAAACTTGCATGTGTGATGCCTCAAAATTCGCGATTATCATTACCAAATCGTGGACACTGAGGACAATTTCTAGGTAAAGTTGCGAATTCCTGCCCAAAAAAGTCTATATATAGGTCTCCACCCTCTCTCCACGAGTTCATTTTAGATTGTTGCTCTTGAGTTCATGCCAAATTTTTTCAAAATTTTCAAAATTCTCAGAGCAATCTAAAATCACTACTGCCATGGCTTCCCGTGATTCCTCACTGAGCTTGCATCACCGTAAATCCCCTCGTCTTTATTCAGGGGATATAATCATGATATCTCTTAAGAATTACACCGAGCAGCTCACACGGGCCAAGGATATCCTCACCAATCTTGGCTTTGATCTAACACTTTTCTTGGACCAGCAGAGCGAGAGCCTCATCCGAGTAGCCTACTTGACCTATTCGGATGAGTTCCAACTTTCCGGCTTACAACCAAGATTGGCAGTTATTCTATTATCAACGTCTCTCCGGGGGATCTTCAGAGTGTCAGCTTTCCTAATCTCGGAGAGACAATCCATGGCAAGGGCACCAGCTATGATGCCAAGTACTTCACCAAGTTTCTGACAGACGATGGCAAAACCATTGCCCAAACCAACGACGGGATTGCTATTCGACTCATCACGGATCCCCATCTATGGGCCGCCTCAGAGATCATCGTCACCATGGCTGCAGTACATACCATCAAGATGGATCGCATCCCACCGAGCGATTTCTTCTCTCTAACCCTCACCATGGATGACCCCACTCAAAATTATAAGTGTGCTGAGAAGGTAGCGGAGAAGCTGTGCGGAGCCCTGAAAGCCCGCAAATCAACTACCAAATGTGGGTATCTCCTCCACATGTTGGTCACCAAGCAATTGGGGTCTAAGGCGGCTGCTGCCATCAAGGAGCTGAATGCTGTTTATCCAAGCACAAAAAAGCGAGCCACCCCCCAACCAACAGCTGAACCAATCTCACCAGCCCCACCTACTAAGAAGCAAAAAGGGAAGGCAGTCAGCACAGAAGCAGATGCCCCACATGACATTCTATCCAGCGACATTGGGGTAGAATATGCTGAATCCGGAGGGAGCCTTAAACCATCTCAGGTCCCAAAGGAGGTCCTAGAGCAACAGGCGGCCTTACTTCACCAGGCCCAACAACGCCGACAAGCAGTAGCAGGCAGCTCCGGAACAGCAAGCACTTCTGGCTCTGATCTTATGGGCGTGATTCCGTCCACATAGGCAATCTCCTCTCCATCACTTGCTCTCACAATCCCACCACCACCCCCACCATTTACTATCACCTCCACACCCTCACTAACTATCAACACGGGCTTCCCTTCCACACTTCCACAAAAGCCCTCGACTGTACAAATCTCCACCCTACTCGACTCCACAGTCAACGCAGATGATTTTGCCTTACAATTACTAACTGCACTCCCATCAACCACTGTCACCACTAACCCAATCCCACAATCTCCGCCACATAGTCTCTCCCCACCCCTCAATCCACAATCACCCCTCCCTGCCTTTCCTACACCTCCGTCTAGCCCTGCTCCTGATTTTCTACCATTTAGCCCCATGCCATATCCTAACTACACACGCAACCTTCCTGACATTGGTCCTTGGGAGCATCTACCCCTTACAGTCCAAAAAGCAGTATGGTTGGTGAATGAGCTCCAATACAATATATTCGACACCCTAGGGGGACAACACACTGCGGCAATTCGACGATGGTGCTATGGTGGGCCTTCAGAAAGAAAAAGCCAGGCTAGAGGAGAAAACCAAACAACAGTAGCTGCAGATGCAGAACCTCACGAATTACAATCAACAACAACGGCAGATGCTAATCCATCTCCAGAACTAGCTCCAACTGAAGGTATCCAACATGCAGCAAACCATCGATACCCTCAAAGCCGAGAAGGATGAGGTTGTAGCAAATTCACAAGCAGCACGTTCCGCTATGAAGGAACAGTTGAAAATGGTGGACTTCAACGACTTCGCACCACCAACTATTCTTGAGAGAACTGCCATTCCAGTGGTGGCCTATCAAACGCTGGCCCAAAAGCTGAAAGCCACGACGGAGCAACATGCAAAATTACAACAACCATACATTGCTTCCGTCGAGGCCCTAAACCAGCACATAGCCACCCTGGAAGAACACTTAAAGGCTGCTGCCCAGTCAACACCGTTAGTTCATGCAGAGCACGCCCAATTTCATGATTCAGAGCACCACTTTGATGGACCCGATGGAGATGGCACAGGATTTCAACAGCCTCCTCCTGCAACTCAAGGCTCCGCATTTCAAAGCCAACCCCTGGGTCAAGGAGCTCAAATACCAACCAATCCATCGGGCTCTGGGGGTACCAGCTCCCAACATTTTCTTTTTCCTTCCACCGCAACTAATCCCCTCGACACCACTAACCCCACCTTCATTTCACGACACTTTTTCCCTGAATCACAACGAATTGTAGAAGCTAACCCCTTGCCTCCTCTATCTCCTGATCCCGATCCACAAACCGAACACGAGATTGCCTCTGAAGCCCCCACCATCTAGCACAGAATCACGCCCACAGAACCAAGCAAGGAGTTGCGCATCTCTCAGAAGTTTGCAAAGAAGTACCCAACAACGAAAGAGCGAGGTGGCTACATACTGCCAGATTTGGACCAGTGTCAAACACATAAAGCAGTAGTCAAACTCCTGGATCCACAACCTCTCTGGCGCCATCAGCTCTTCCTGCAAAGTAAGACCTCGATGGCACGGTATCTCGAAGCTCCCTCCTACATGCGCACCAATCCTTATTACTATCCAATAGTGAGGCGAGAACCGTTTCCTGCCACCAAGGTCAAGAACAGAATCTTTTGGCCTAAGCTCACAAGAGTCGATACCGGCAACTTAGCCGAAGACATGGTCACCAACTGCTGAGTCTTCTACCAGAAGCACCATGGCAATCTTGATCGTGATGTCAGATATTTTGCAAATAATTGCGGCTTGGTGGCATTTCTGGCATAACTCAGAGGTTTTTGGGATCTAGGGTTACCCCCAATTGCCCTTGACATCAATAAATCCTTGAGCATGCAAGACGACCATATCAATGTTGCAAGGCTCTATTATCGTGCTGCACTTACTTCCGTCTTGCTCGTTGATATGGTGGAGCTATGGAAAACCCATAACTTTCTCCAGGGTATGCTCCATTATTACAAACCCATGCCCTTCCTAAACAAATTACGGTGGCAAATGATGGAGGGCATCGGGATGACCATCTACCACTCCTGACAACAACAGTCTCGCCTCCAAGAAGCACAAAAAATCCAGGACGAAAAGGCGTCGATTGGTGTGGGACCACCAATCCAATAAGGAGGGGGATAATGTTAGCAACTGTGCTAACACAGAGAAAATAAAAAAATAATAAAACTCCGTGGCATGTGTTTTGTAAGACCACGTATGAGTATCTGTCAATAAACTTCAAGCCATGGCATGTGTTTTGTAAGTCCATGAGTAGAAGCTTAAATGATAATAAAATAGCTTAAACTTAGATTTAGAACTTAGACCTAGGAAACTTAAGATTAGAAATATTTTATCTTAAGTTGTCCTAAGTTAAGAAAATTGAAGTTCTAAATCCTAAGTTAGAAGTTCTAGAAAGACTAGGAACAGATTAGTCCCATGAGTTAGTAGACACTTATGGAAGACCCTCCTTGCCATAAAAGGAGAGGTATTTGCATTGTAAATAACACTTTTGAGACTAAGCTATCTTGCTCTCTATTTTGGAGAATTATCATTCTATTTCATTTGTGTTCCCCTTGGAAAGGTGCATAGCTTGAGGGAAGGTGCTCGGGCCTCCTCTTGCCCCCTTTTCATCGGTTTTATTGTGGCATGTTCATTATTGATTATTTGTTTAGTATTAGCCACAATCTCATTTCATTACCCTTCGGGTGTTAATCTAGGATTAGTCTAGTCACCTTGCTAGTTGGGTAAGCCTTAGCAAGGATTTTTATTGTTGTTACTAATTAGTTTATTTTTAGTTTATTTCCGTTTCGGGCACTAGTTGGGTAAGCCTAAGGCGCTCTCATTTCTGTCCATATTTCCGTTGAAGCTTATTGTAGAAACTTAAAAAGTGGACGAATCTCTAGATCCCTATACTACACCCGTAAGTAGATCTAGCCACCGCACTCACTAGAAATACTTCCAACATCTAGATTGATCTTGGAAAGTACCGTGGTTTATAAACAGATTGTAGAACTTATAGATTAGTATCAAGAGCTCAAAAATGATCATCTTGTTCTAAACTAGCTATTCACTGATTCTCCACATTCTCATCAAGACAAGTTATAGTTACCTGTGAGAGCTTGTGTGCTGGAGGGAGCTTGGCAAGGACTGAGAATGTGCGCTGGAGGCAGGAGGATGCTAATTTTGGCAGTGGAAAACCCAGAAGATGTGAATAGAATTGATCACAGTGATGGATAAATAGCTTCTTGTAGATTTTTGTGCTTCAAAATGTTTAGAACTGCAATTGAACAAATTTTCAGCAAATCTACTCATAACAATACCCTGTTTTGAGATGGAGCTGAAATTTTTTAAGAAAATTTAAAAACAAAACTATCATTATTCACATATTGACAACAAGCCTACTGTTATTCACAGAAATCTAGATTGATCTAGAGAAGTACTGTGATATACAAATACATTGCAGAAGTTATGTATTAGCAGCAAGAGCTCAAAAATGATGGAATCATCCTGTTTTGAAGTAGCTATTCAATGATTCTCTACATTCTCTCCAGTTACAATTACTAACCTTTTGAGAGCTAGTGTGCTGGAGGGAGTTTGAGAGTGAGCTAGAGCGCTGCTTGGAGGATTGGGAGCTGGAGCATAGTTGTGCACTGGAGCAGAAACTGGAAGTGTGCGCTGGAAGCAAGGAACTGTGCGCTGGAGGCCCAATAGACCAAAACATGGGTCTGGATGCAGCAATAGCGATGGAGGAGGAGCGAGTCACGATGGAGGAGGGAGTTTGTGTTGGAGGGCTTCAAATTTGATTTAAAAAATGAAGATCAACCTGCCCCCTATCCTGCCCTTCTTTGCCCCCATCATGTTGCCCTTCATTGCCAGGCATTGCCCCCTAATGTTGAAGGGTTTATTTAGAATTTATACATAAGGGTTTGGATTTTTAGTTGAGGGGTTTCACATGAGGGGATTTGGTTTTAAATTTCAGGTTTTACAATTTTTGTTTGACCTTTCACTAATTCCATTATTGCTTTGCGTGTTTATTGGAAGATTAGTTTGAAAGTCTTTTACGAGCACTGATGATATACACCCAATGCCCATCATACATGATGGCATAAGCATTTTAAATGAGGCACAACCATTTTTTGTACCCTTCCTATGGCACCTAAAAAATGGTTTCGTGAATTCATAAATCCCTTCTCCTTGAAAGCTCACCTCAGATCCTCAACGCGTCCAACGTCTCGGTTCGGAATGGTGTTTTGCTTCTAGCCGTTTGAGTTGATAACTCTGAATGAGCTAACTTAGTTTCTATAAGAATTAGAATTGAGGCCCTAATTTTTGCCAACTTTTGATAATCGGCGCAATAGTTATTAGCAAAATCGAGGCTTGATGCCCGCCACACTAGTAGGAGGCTTCATTTCTACTCAAGGAATGAAGGAAAATACCCACTCCTTAGGAACTGAATGCGCATTCCTATGGAACATATCTCCGTACTTTTGAGTTCTTCAAACTTGGATTCTAGTGAAGAAAGTATTCTCTTTGCTGGCAGACGCATTCTCAAGTCAGACATACATATCAAAGGCGTTTCACTAATCCTATGTAGAATTACCATTTTTTTTTTGTTCAAATCACATACATTCCTATGTGGAATTACCCTTTTTTTTTTGTTCAAATCACAAGAAAGTGGGCACATGTTTGTTCGAATCACAAGAAAGTGGGCACATGTTTGTTTACCATTTATAGATCGAGGCACCTATTTTGGCCTCACTCCTTAATAACATCGTCAATTTTGGTTTGCCTCTGTCATGGTGCAACAATATCATCCATCCAATCAAGAGTGGCGACCCCATGAAACCTGGTAACTAGTGCACCACCATTACGATTGGGCACATTGTGGCTAAGCTTTATGGTATCATACTTTAGACAATGGTTACTGGTGAGTAAGACACGAAGATCACATGCCTTGGGTCGGGCCGATTTCATGGCACAACATTCCACCACTGAAAATGTGTTCACACTGGGCTATCGTTAAGAAGGCTAGGTCTACACATGAGAGATCTCATTGTTGTTTTCTATATTTCCAAAAGCTTTTGACTTGGTTTGGCGAGAAAGCCATCAACCGGAATGGTGATCTTGGCTTTAGGCTTGGTGATATAGTCATTCCATTCTAGTTTATGCTAACAATGTGGCATTAATTTCTCCTTCGGGTGAGGGGTCACAACAACAATTGGATATGTTACGGGTGTTTGGAGATATCTTTGGTTCGATTGTGCATATCGAGAGAATCCAGATTATGGTTTTTAATAACTCCAGGATCTTTATGTGTCGACGGGTGTTTAGTCTAGGTGGACAATCACTAAAGGTGCTATCCTCTTGTACCAATTTGGGGACATCCTTCATTGGGCCAATTTTCAAAATGAGATAGGCCACCACAATTAGATTGCAAAAGGATCATGCTTCTTGGTTAGTCTTATGGACTTTAGCATTGCCTCCAGTTTACTTTGGTTCAATTACAAGTTTGTGGAGACTAGTCACTTCTAATCCTCACAATGTCATGAGCAAGCTTTGCCTTTTATGCACGTTGGTGGAGGTGGAGTCATTTCTTGTTTAGATGCCTTGTTTATTAAGAGATCAGGGTATTCTACCATGGTCTTTTCCATGCTTCTCTAGCCAAACTTTGCTCACTGATTTCAGATGTAGACCCTAGATGTGTGACCCTAATGCTATGCAAGATGTTACTGCATTGTAGAGATATGTGTTAGAGAATATGAACACCAAGATCCCCTAGACACATATTACCTCCTCCTCGAGGAGATGCTCTAGAGAAGACCTTGAAGTTGAGACATTGTTTCCTTATTGTTTCCTCTTCAATACTTCCATCATCATCTATCCATTGTGATATGATATCTACTACATAGCTCCACATAGTTGTTGTACAACTCTATTTAAACTGTACTCCATATTATCATCTTCCAAATATATCATTTATGAGAGTAAAGTAGGAATATTATTAGTTTTTCTACTTTAGTCTTTTGATCCAGTAGTTGCTTTGTTTTTGGAGACATTTATATGCTCCTTTTTAGAATATATCATACTTGAGGTGTACTTACTTGGCCTTATGTGCCTTTTAGCATTAAAATAGATTATAAAAGTCTCTCTTTCTTTCTTTCTCACATACGTTCTTGCTTCTAACCTATCTCAACCTAAAGCTTAGTCCAAGTTTCATCTTCAAAACCAAAGCTTCATTGCACCAGAATCTTGATCAAAGAAAATCTGACACCTTGATAACAAATGAAGTACAAGAAGGTCAAACAATGGAGACCACAAGGTAAATTGATAGCAATGAGAGGAGGCAATGCCTTTTGGAAGGGATTCTAGGATAAAGTACAGTAAGGCATAGCCTTTTTTGGTACGCAAATAACCATGATTCCTCCCATACACCGAGGAACAATTGAAGGACCCTAACTTGGAACCATTAAAGGACATCAATAGCATTATAGAACGTTATTATGCACGTGGATACGTGCCTGCTAGGATCCAACATCACCATCATTCATCATTTTCCGGCTTTCTGTTTTGGCCAATGGGAAACATCAAGGGAAAATCCGTTGTAACAAACTGGCCTATGGACGGCCAAGCACGGTGTCTGCAATGCCCATGTAAAGTCCAGGCCTCGACAAGCTTTATGGATAGTGGGAATGTATTGACCAAGGGGATAGTGGTACTGGCCAGTGAAGAACATCAAGACGAATCAACAATAACAAACCGGTCTATCAATGGCCAAGTACGGAATCTGGAACGCCCTCCAGACCCAAACAAGATTTAGGGAAAGTGGGAGAGTATAGACCAGGAACTGGCCGTTACTAGTCAGATACATTCGGAGAGTGTGGTCACAGGTTCGTGAATCCGATACGAATAGAACAGACCCGTTCTCTCTCATTTCCGGCCTCGTTTGCCAAGAAATGCCCTGTGGGCCACAAAGACCGCTATTAGGGGATAGCAAATGGGTTAAGTTTCGACTCTCCGGTCGATGGGTCCAATACCTTCGAACGGAGTTAGTTTTTGCGGCTTTCTGTTTTGGCTAGTGGGGAATGTGAAGATGAATCCACTTTAACAAACCGGTCTCTAAACAGACAAGTACGGAATCAAGAAAGCCCGTCCAAAATCCAGGCCCAAACAAGATTTAGGGAAAGTGGGACGGTATGGACCACGAACCGGTCGGAATTTGTCGTCGACGTTTGATGAGTCCGACAGGGCGTGGTCACAAGTTTTTAAATCCAATACAAACAAAACAGAGCCTTTTTAGCTCATTTTTGGTCTCGTTTGGCAAGAAATGCCCAGTGGGCCACAAAGACTGCTATTAGGGCATAGCAAAGGGGTTAAATTTGGACTCTCCGATCAATGGATCCAATACCTTTGAACGGAGTCGATCTTTGTGGCTTTCTATTTTGGCAAGTGGGGAATGTCAAGATGAATCTACTGTAACAAACTGGTCTCTAAACGGACATGTAAGGAATCTAAAATGCCCATCCAAAGTCCAGGCCCAACAAGATTTAGGAAAAGTGGGACGGTATGGACCAGGAATTGGTCGGAATTAGTCGTCGACGTTCGAAACATCGGACAGGAAATTGTCATAGGTTTGTGAATCCGATACGAACCGAACGGACCGTTGTCGCACATTTCTGGCCTCGTTTGCCAAGAAACACCCTGTGGGCCACAAAGAAGTCTATTAGGGCATAACAAATGGCTTAAGTTGTGACTCTCAGGTCGATGGGTCCAATACCTTCGAACGGATTCAGTTTTTGTGGCTTCCTATTTTGGCTAGTGGGGAACGTGAAGTCGAATCCAGAGTAACAAACAGGTCTCACAACGGCCAAGTACGGAATCTGGAACGCCCGTTCAAAGTCCAGGCTCAAACAAGATTTAGGGAAAGGGGGACGCTATGGACCAGGAATTGGTCGGAATGAGTTGTTGATGTACGGAATGTCGGACGATAAATTGTCACAGGTTTGTGAATCCGATACAAACCGAACGGACCCGTTGTCGCTCATTTCTGGCCTCGTTTGCCAAGAAACGCCCAATGGGCCACAAATAACTCTATTAGGACATAGCAAATGGGTCAAGTTGCGACGCTCTGGTTGATGGGTCCAATACCTTCGAACGGAGTTGGTTTTTGCGGCTTTCTATTTTGGCCAGTGGGGAACGTCAAGACGAATCCACAGTAACAAACTGGTCTCACAACGACGAAGTACGGAATCTGGAACGCCCGTCCAAATTCCGGGCCCAAACAAGATTTACGGAAAGTGGGACGATATGGACCAATAACTGGTCGGAATTAGTCGTCGACGTTCCAAGAGTCTGATGGGGCATGATCATAGGTTTGTGAATCCGATACAAACAGAATGGAGCCTTGGTCGCTTATTTTCGGCCTCATTTGCAAAGAAATGCCCTGTGGGCCACAAATACCGCTATTAGGGCATAACAAATGGATCAAGTTGCAGATCTCCGGTCAATGGTTCCAATACCTTCAAACGAAGTCAATTTTTTTGTCTTTCTATTTCGGCAAGTAGGGAATGTCAAGATGAATCCACTACAACAAACTGGTCTCTAAACGGACATGTACGAAATCTGGAACAACCGTCCAAAGTCCAGGCCCAAACAAGATTTAGGAAAAGTGGGACGGTATGGATTAGGAACAGGTCGAAATTAGTCGTCGACATTTAGAACGCTGGACGGGAAATTGTCACAGGCTAGTGAATCCGATATGAATTGAACAGACCCATTGTCACACATTTCTAGCCTTGTTTGCCAAGAAACACTCTGTGGGCCACAAAGAAGTCTATTAGGGCATAACAAATGGCTTAAGTTGCGACTCCCCGGTCGATGGGTCTTTGAACAGATTTAGTTTTTGTGGCTTTCTAGTTTGGCAAGTGGGGAACGTGAAGACGAATCCACAATAACAAATAGGTCTCACAATGGCCAAGTATGGAATCTGGAACGCCCGTTCAAAGTCCAGGCTCAAACAAGATTTAGGGAAAGTGGGACGCTATGGACCAAGAATTGGTCGGAATGAGTCGTTGATGTACGGAATGTCAGACGAGAAATTGTCACAGGTTTTTGAATCTGATACAAACCGAACGGGCCCGTTGTCGCTCATTTCTGGCCTCGTTTGCCAAGAAACTCTATAAAGACATAGCAAATGGGTCAAGTTGCGACTCTCTAGTCGATGGGTCGAATACCTTCGAATGGAGTTGGTTTTTGCGGCTTTATGTTTTGGCCAATGGGGAACGTCAAGACAAATCCACAGTAACAAACTGGTCTCACAACGGTGAAGTACGGAATCTAGAACGCCCGTCCAAAGTCCGGGCCCAAACAAGATTTACGGAAAGTGGGACGATATGGACCAGTAACTGGTCGGAATTAGCCGTCGACGTTCGGAGAGTCTGACGGGGCATTGTCACAGGTTTGTGAATCCGATACGAACAGAACGGAGCCTTTGTTGCTCATTTTCGGCCTCGTTTGTGAAGAAATGCCTTGTGGGCCACAAAGACCGTTATTAGGGCATAGCAAATGGGTTAAGTTTGGACTCTCCGGTCGATGGGTCCAATACCTTCAAACCAAGTCAGTTTTTGCGGCTTTCTATTTTGACAAGTGGAGAATGTGAAGTCGAATCTACAGTAACAAACCGGTCTCTAAACGGACATGTACGGAATCTGGAACGACCGTCTAAAGTCCAGGCCCAAACAAGATATAGGAAAAGTGAGACGGTATGGACCAGAAACTGGTCGGAATTAGTCGTCGATGTTTGGAACGCTAGACAGGAAATTGTCACAGGTTTTTGAATCCGATACGAACCGAACTAACCCGTTCTCGCACATTTTTGGCCTCGCTTGCCAAGAAAGGCCATGTGGGCCACAAAGAAGTCTATTAGGACATAACAAATGGCCTAAGTTGCGACTCCCCAGTCGATGGGTCCAATACCTTCGAAAGAATTCAGTTTTTGCGGAATTCCGTTTTGTACAGAGGGGAACGTCAAGACAAATCCACATTAACAAACCGGGCTCTCAACGACCAAGTACGGAATCTGGAACGCTTGTCCAAAGTCCAGGCCCAAACAAGATATAGAAAAAGTGGGACGCTATGGACCAAGAATTGGCCTGAATGAGCCATTAACGTCCGGGACGTCGGACGGCGGGTGGTCACAGATTTTTGAATCCGATACAACACAAACGGACCTGTTGTCGCTCATTTATGGCCTCGTTTGCCAAAAAACGCCCTATGGGCCACAAAAAACTCTATTAAAGCATAGCAAATGGGTCAAGTTGCAATTCTCCGGTCGATGGTTCCAATACCATCGAACGGACTCGGTTTTTGCGGCTTTCTGATTTGGCCAGTGGGGAACGTCAAGACGAATCCACAGTAACAAACCGGTCTCACAACGGCAAAGTACGGAATCTGGAACGCTGTCCAAATTCTGGGCCCAAACAAGATTTAGGGAAAGTGGAACGGTATGGATCAGGAACTGGTCAGAATAAGTCATTGACGTTTGGAATGCTGGACGGGAAATTGTCATAGATTTGTGAATATGATGTGAACCGAACGGGCCCGTTGTCGCTCACTTCTGGCCTCGTTTGCCAAGAAACACCCTGTGGGCCACAAAGAAGTCTGTTAGGGCATAACAAATGTGTCAAGTTGTGACTCTCCGGTCGATGGGTCCAATACCTTCGAACGGATTCAGTTTTTCCGGCTTTCTATTTCGGCTAGTGAGAAACGTGAAGACGAATCCACAGTAACAAACAGTCTCACAATGGCCAAGTACAGAATTTGGAACGCCCGTTCAAAGTCCAGGCTCAAACAAGATTTAGAAAAAGTGGAACGCTATGGACCAGGAATTGGTCGGAATGAGTCATTGATGTACGGAATGTCAGACGAGAAATTGTCACAAGTTTGTGAATTTGATACGAACCGAATGGACCCGTTGTCGTTAATTTCTGGCCTCGTTTGCCAAGAAACGCCTTGTGGGCCACAAATAACTCTATTAGGGCATAGCAAATGGGTCAAGTTGCGACTCTCTGAACGATGGGTCCAATACCTTCGAATGGAGTCGGTTTTTGCGGCTTTCTATTTCGGCCAGTGGGGAACATCAAGACGAATTCATAGTAACAAACCGGTCCCTAAAGTACCATAGGCTTGTGTTGAATTCACACGTGTGGGACGCCCTACACATGTACTTTTGATCTCCTAAGCCCAATAATACCATAAAGATCAGACTAGCATTGATTGACAATAGGAAAGCTGATCATAAAAGAAATATTATTGTGTTACAAGCAAAATCTATTAACAAAACATGAAACTAAGCAAAATAACTGCCTCAACTTGACTGGAGAGAGCATATGAAAGTACAAAACTCGAATAGACAGAGAGGGCACAAAGAGCTTGTCTCCAAATTTGCATTACACACAAATTTCATCATTTTCTCAATGAGAGTACATCACATATATATAGATCCATGGACTCTCCTCCTACTTTGAGTTGAATTGGAGTTATGAATCCACCTCTCAAGCTATCTAGACTTATCCAAGCCACCTCACTATGTCTAATTGTGCCACCTAGTCTTTTCATGCATTAAATGTGGCATGCAAAGTACAAATGACAATTCCTATGGTAGCTCGAGTTTCTACGTCTACCTACCTTGAATATTTTATTCTAAGATGAGTCTTTACTAAGCCAAAAGAGCTTAATTCATCTTTGGCATTTTTAGGACCCCTACTCACAACATTAGATAGATTTTTCCAATATTTTGACACTCCTCCTAAAAAAGAATCTAATGTGGATCAAGCATCGATCTTGAGATAAGACCAAGTTTAGATCTATGCTTTGAGAAGGCACTTTTGCAAAGTGGCTTTGTGAGAAGATCAGCAATACATGAAGATGTGTCGACGTGTTCCAAGTTGATTTCTCCTCCAATGAGCTTTTCCCTTACAAAATGGTGTGCCACTTCTATGTGCTTGCTTCTTGCATGAAAAATAGGATTGTTTGCAAGAGCTTGGGCCGATATGTTGTCACATTTGATCAAGGGAAGATCATCCTCTTTAATGCACTTTAGCTCCATGATTAACCTCTTGATCCAAAGCACCTCTTTAGTTGTTGTAGTGAGTGCTTTGTACTCGGCCTCACAAGAAGATAGAGAGAACAAGAATAAGAAGCCCTCTAGGCTTAAGGACTGACCTCTCTTTGAGGGTATGTGCAAGTACTCGAGAAAGTGCCAGAAGAACAAAAATCGGAACAAGAAGCTTTCTAAGCTTAAAGACAGTAAACAAGAAGGCTTTTGACAAAGTCTATTATGAAGGCTCAGTAGAGTCTATAAAGAAGGCTTATTACCACGTCTATAATGAAGGCTCAGAGGAGTCTATAAAGAACAAGATAAGGCCTAGGGTCTGATCACCCTAGTGACCTTTTCCACCATGATTGAGGATGGACAACCTCTAGAAAAAAGAGCCTAGGAATTGATGGACATTATGCAAAAACAAGATGGACATATACCTTTCCTTAGGAAGATTGCACTTGGTTGAATTCCCAAGTTGTAACCATGTAAAATTATATGTAAATAAAAGTCAAGTTTGAACCTTGTACTACCTACCTCCCACCTACTTTTCCACATGCATTCTAGGCTATTTGGCACCTAGAATGGGGCGCCCTCCTACACTCTAACTTCATATGCCAAAGCACCATAATAACTCTCCCAAGCTAATACACATCACCTATTCACCCTCTCTAACTAATACACCTCATCCATGCACTCCACTTCACCATAAATCCCATTGGAATCTTCCTCACACCTCATGCACTTGAACTTGACACCTCACTCACTTTGGAAGGACTCTCCACTCTCTATATAAGTGGAAATGCGCCCCACTAACCAGGAGGATTGAAGGATGTTGCATCCAAGCTCTGCCCATTTGTTGATTGTTGTGGGCATATGAAGTGAGAGTGTAGGAGGGTGCCCCATTCTAGGTATCAAATAGCCTAGGTTGCCCATTCTCAATCACGGTGGAAAAGGTCACGAGGGTGATCAAACCCTAGGCCTTATCCTATTCTTTATAGACTCCTCTGAGCCTTCATTGTAGACTTAGTAATAAGCCTTCTTAATAGACTCTATTAAGCCTTCATTATAGACTTCTCAAAAGCCTTCTTGTTTACTGACTTTAAGCTTAAAAAGCTTCTTGTTCCGAGCAACCAATCCCACATTCCATGCAAGGAGCAAGCACATAGAGATTGCTCATCATTTTGTGAGGGAAAAGGTTCAAGCAAAGGAGATCATGCTACATCATGTATCTTCTTCAGATTGCCTTGCTGATCTACTCACTAAAGCCTTGCCAAAGGCTTCATTTGTCAAGTTAAGATCAGCCTTAGGTGTTGTAGATAGATGTACTATAGTTGTACCATGTAAAAATTGAGGAGTGTTAGAATTTAGTGATTTTCACATGGTTTTTGATGAATATTAGACATCTATGTGGATCCACATGTGTGAGGACCTGTCCACACATGTGAAATGACACTTTTAATATTCAGATCCATTTTGATTAGCTTTCATTTGAGTCTAATATGACATCTCCTAAATTATAGGAGTTAGGTCCTAGATTGTAGGAATCTAGAAGGTCAACACAAACCACCAATGGATGATGTGGCATACTTGATAGATCTTATCCAAAGTGGTATGAATAAGTACAATGAGCTGTCCCACATGTGCTGGATGTAGCTTAGAGAGAGATTATGGTGATTTTGTACTTGATCCATGATGGATCCATTTTTGAGCTAATGATGAGAAATATTGGTTTGTGGAGCTATCATTGTGTTTGACTCTCTTAAGCACTTTCTTTTGGATGAATGCTTTGTAAATAATAAGTAGACTATTTCTCTATTATCAGTCCGTACAGTAGCTGTACTTCACACGTGTGAAGCCGTGGATCATCTTTTTTTATTGTTCTTGCTTGGAATCACATAGATTGTCAAGTAGAAGCTAGATTTGTAAGCTAGTCTTGATATAGATCAAGTTCCCAAGCTACCAATCACTCTTTGTGATTATTTGTAGATCAATTTCAGTCCTTAAACTCTGAAATTTGACATCAAGTTCAAAATCATCATGTTTTCCATCAAGCTAGATTTACCAAGCTAGATTTTTGAGGAGTGTGAAAAATGCAAAAATAAGCTTGGTAGAGGCCGAAAATCTTGTATATAGATAAACACACATGTGTGGAGCCTGTTCCCACGTGTGAAAATAGTGTACTTGTCATGTACCATAATCATGTAGGTTGTACATATGATTTAATTCAAGTTCTAGTGGCTAAAAAGGCCAAAAACTAGTTTTCTAGACATATGACACATGGCATCAGTCTATTGCTTGCATGAGCCACATCCTTTGGTTAGGTGTCATATCCCATGTGTAGAGGACAGCTCACACGTGTGGAATAAGCTGAAGTAGGCAAATTTTGACTTCTAGAAGATTTCCAAGTAGATCTCCATATAGAAGGAAAATGGACCAAAAGTGCCCAAAAAATAGAGGGTTTTGTCCAAGTGTCAGTTTTGCATGATGAATCATCATAACGAGCTCCCACTTATTGTATATATAGAGCCACATTTGGCCATAATCATTGTGAAATATCAATCTTGATTTTGGAAGCAATTTTGGATGATTCTCTCCATTTGTGTACATTTGTTTTGATTGTTTTGAGACTCTCTGGTCGATGGGTACAATACCTTCCAACAGACGAATCTACAGTAACAAACCGGTCTCTAAACGAACATGTATGGAATCTGGAATGCCCGTCCAAAGTCCAAGCCCAAACAAGATTTAGGGAAAGTGGGACGGTATGGACCAGGACTTGGTCGAAATTAGTCTTCAACATACGGAACGTCGGACGGGAAATTGTCACAGGTTTGTGAATCCGATACGAACCGAATGGACCGTTGTCACACATTTCTGGCCTCGTTTGCCAAGAAACACCCTGTGGGCCACAAAGAAGTCTATTAGGGCATAACAAATGGCTTAAGTTGCGACTCCCCGGTTGATGGGTCCAATACCTTTGAACGGATTTAATTTTTGCGGCTTTCTATTTTGGCGAGTTGGGAACATGAAGACGAATCCACAATAACAAACAGGTCTCACAACGGCCAATACGGAATCTGGAATGCCCGTTCAAAGTCCAGGCTCAAACAAGATTTAGGGAAAGTGGGACGCTATGGACCAGAAACTGGTCTGAATGAGTCATTGACTATTTCGGCTAGTGGGGAACGTGAAGACGAATCCACAGTAACAAACAGGTCTCAGAACGACCAAGTACGGAATCTGGAACGCCCATCCAAAGTCCAAAACCAAACAAGATTTAGGGAAAGTGGGACGCTATGGACCAAGAACTGGTCTGAATGAGCCATTGACGTATGGAATGTCGGACGAGAAATGTGAAGACGAATCTATAGTAACAAACCGGCCCCTAAACGGACAAGTACGGAATCTAGAACGCCCGTCCAAAGTCCAGGCCCAAACAAGATTTAGAAAAAGTGGGACGATATGGATCAGGAACTGGTCGGAATTAGTCGTCGACGTTCAGAACGTCGGACGAGAAATTTTCACAGGTTCGTGAATCCAATACGAACCGAACGGACCGGTTGTCGCTCATTTGCAGCCTTGTTTGCCAAGAAATACCCTGTGGCCCACAGGGTATTTCTTGGCAAACGAGGCCTGAAATGAGTGACAACCGGTCCGTTTGGTTCGTATCGGATTCACGAACCTGTGAAAATTTCTCGTCTGACATTCCATATATCAATGACTCATTCTGACCAATTCCTGGTCCATAGCGTTGACCTTTCCCTAAATCTTGTTTGGGTTTGGACTTTGGATAGGCGTTCCAGATACCGTACTTGGCCGTTGAGAGACCGGCTTCTTACCGTGGATTCGTCTTGACGTTCCCCTCTGGACGAAACAGAAAGCTGCAAAAACCGGCTCCATTCAAAGGTATTGGACCCATCGACCAGAGAGTCACAACTTGACCCATTTGGTATGCCCTAATAGAGTTCTTTGTGGCCCATAGGGCGTTTCTTGGCAAATGAGGCCGGAAATGAGCGACAACCGGTTTGTTTGGATAGTATCGGAAATCTGTGACCACCCCCCGTCTGACGTTCCGGATATTGACAAGTAATTCCGACTAGTTCGTGGTCCATACCGTCCCACTTTCCCTAAATCTTGTTTGGGCCTGGACTTTAGACGGGCGTTCTAGATTACGTACTGTCAAAATATTGGAAAAATCTATCTAATGTTGTGAGTAGGGGTCCTAAAAATGCCAAAGATGAATTAAGCTCTTTTGGCTTAGTAAAGACTCATCTTAGAATAAAATATTCAAGATAGGTAGACGTAGAAACTCAAGCTACCATAGGAATTGCCATTTGTACTTTGCATGCCACATTTAATGCATGAAAAGTCTAGGTGGCACAATTAGACATAGTGAGGTGGCTTGGATAAGTCTAGATAGCTTGAGAGGTGGATTTATAACTCCAATTCAACTCAAAGTAGGAGGAGAGTCCATGGATCTATATATATGTGATGTACTCTCATTGAGAAAATGATGAAATTTGTGTGTAATGCAAATTTGGAGACAAGCTCTTTGTGCCCTCTCTCTCTATTCAAATTTTGTACTTTCGTATTCTCTCTCTAGTCGAGTTGAGGCATTTATGTTGCTTAGTTTCATGTTTTGTTAACAGATCTTGCTTGTAACACAATAATATTTCTTTTATGATCAGCTTTCCTATTGTCAATCAATGCTAGTCTGATCTTTATGGTATTATTGGGCTTAGGAGATCAAAAGTACATGTGTAGGGCATCCCACACGTGTGAATTCAACATGGTATCAGAGCCTACCTAAGATTTACAAGCAAATGTAATAAAAAAGTTTGTAGATTTGATCAGATTTCAAGCTATGAATTGTCTAGATTCTACTTTCTAGCTAGTTTGCAGTTTTCTGGTGATTTAGAGCTTCAAACCACTTTGAATGGTCCAGATCAGGTACTGTACGGAATTTCAAGTCTGGCACATGTGAAATCCACCCATTTTCAGTTTGGTGGTTCTCTCTCACCCCAGATCCAAATTTCATGAAAATTAGCCCACTAGAAAGCTAGAAATGGTAGAATTTGATGCAATTTGAATCATGACAGTTGGATAAGCCAATCAGAAGTTATAAGCTTTTGAAGAGTCAGAGGTAGGGCACCTAGACTTGTGGCAAATCGTGAGTACATGTCATTTATTGCTTGAATGATCACAAAAATCATCCAGAAGTTGACCAATCTCATCTATATGTAATTTAGACAAAATTAAAGGTTTCTAGGCAAATTGTTTCATACAAAGAGATTGTATTTGAGTCAATTTGACATTTTTGGAGTATTTCACACGTGTGAAATTCAGAGAACCATAACTTTTGCCATACTTCATCTTTTGTGATGATTCAAATCTTGTTTTAGAGAGATTGTCAAGCTAGTGAGATCTATCTCACAGTTTTTTGCTTAGTCTTACATAGGATTTGGTTTTTTACCCTTGATTGGTTCCTATAGTGAGAAGATAAGCAATTTTTTCATCCATCTTTTTTTATTTCCATCATTCTTTATGACTTCAATGGGTGTCTTTCTATTAGAAGCAAATGAAAGATTGTCAGCCTCCAATTACTCAATTTGGAAGGTTAGGATGGAATCTGTCTTAATACTACAAGATGTGATGGATATTGTACTTGGTATTGAAGAAGAACCACAAATTTCTCAAGAAATTCCAAAGTACAAAAAGAGAGCTAGGATGGCTCTGCATTATATTAAGATGAATGTCTCAAATAACATCTTAAGAGAAATTGGTGCTTGTACTAATGCCAAAGATGCTTGGGATACTCTCAAGTCCATCTATGAGACAAAGAATACTTCTAGACTTCTAACACTAAGAAACCAAATTTTTTAAAGTGTACATAGAAGTGATGAATGTGCTTCAGCTTATGTAATGAGAATTAAAGACCTCCATAGAGAATTGTCATGCATAGGAGACTCCATCAACCAAAATGAACTTGTTCAAGTCATACTTAATGGGTTAAAGGAGGAATATGACTACCTCATTCAGAGTTATGCCATTAAGGAGGAGCTACCAAGTTTGGAAGCACTCCAAAGTGTGCTCATTTTTGAAGAATCAAGACAAGAGTATAAACTCTTGAAAATGGAAAGACTGTCTCTCAACATTGATGGTAAAGCTCTCTTTACCAAAGACAAGCACAAGACAAGAAGTAAGAATCAACACCAACCCTCTTCAAGCAAGAACAATCTTATTTCCAAGGAGAAAGGAGAAGAGGATGAGTCCTCTCAAGCTTTCACATCCAAGAAGAAGAAGAAAAACATCAAGTGTTTCTTTTGTGGCAAGAAGGGGCATTATGCCACCAATTGCTTCAAGAAGAAGAGTCAATTCAAGCAAGCCAACATTTCCAATGAAGAGAAGGAAGATGATCATGAAAGTGATGGAGAGGGATCTCTTATGGTCTTGAGTTTCTCTTCATCACCTTTTAAGAAGGATGGTTTGTGGTATATCGACAGTGGAGCTTCCTCACAGATGTGTAGCTCCAAGCATTCTTTTTCATCCATGACACCTTATGAAGGATTCAAGAAGTCCATCTACATAGCAAATGATCATGAGTGTGCTATTGAAGGCATAGGGACCATTCCCTTAAAGCTTTCATCATCAAAAGTTCTTTCTCTGTCTAAAGTACTTTTTGTTCCTAAGTTGTTAACAAAAAATCTTATTAGTGTTGGGCAATTGTTTGATAGTGGACTAGATGTGAATTTCAATGTTGATACATGTACAATCAAGAAGCATGATGAGATCCTTGCATTTGGGTCTAGATATGGTGGAATCTACAAGCTTGATCCCAAAGAGTATGCTAACTCTTGTGATGGTGCTTTTGCTTCTCATATGTCTTTGGAGGAACTATGGCATAGAAGGTTGGGGCATCCTAACTATAGTTCTATGGTGTCCATGGTCAAGAAAGCCAAAGCAATTGGCTTGCCTAATCTTATCTCCAAGAATTTCAAGCCAAGTGAGGCTTGTGCCATATCTAAGTCTCATAAGAAGCCTCTTTCAACATCATACACATCCATTAGAGCTCATACACTCGGATGTGCACTTCTCATCTTCAAAGAGCAAGGGTGGTGCTACTTGCTTTGTAATTTTCATTCATGATTTTACAAAATTTACTTGGGTATATCTTCTAGCTTCAAAGTATATGGTGTTTGACTATTTCCTAAAGTTCAAAGCTCTAGTTGAAAAGCAATTTTCATTCAAAATCAAGATTTTTAGAAGTGATGGAGGTGATGAGTACACTTCCAATAAATTTCATGATTATTCTGAGCTTGAAGGCATTAAGAGGGAGTTTTCTTGTGCATATACACCATCTCAAAATGGGGTGGCTGAAAGAAAGAATAGAACCTTGTGTGATTGTGCCAAAACCATTAGAATTGAGACATCCTTGCCAAAAGACTTTTGGGGTGAGGCCATCAATTGTTCAAACTATCTGTGCAATCGACTCCCTCATGTTGCACTTGGAGGAAAGTCACCATATGAAGCACTTTATTTGAAGAAACCTAAGGTTGATAACCTTAGAATATTTGGATGCATTTGGTTTGTCCATATTCCCTTGGAAATGAGAAAGAAGGATGATCCTTGTGCAAGCAAAGGAGTAATGGTTGGATATTCATCCAACAAGAAAGCCTATCGAATCTACATGCTCTCTACTTCTAAAGTAAATGATAGTAGAGATGTAGTATTTCATGAAGAAGAAAAGTCCAATCTTGGAGGGGCCGAGATCAAGCAACCTCAAAATCTATCACCTTTTGTTATTGAAGACAATCAACTTATGGAGGAGTCGAGATTTGAAGATGTAAGTCCTCGGATTTTCACTCCTAGAAGATCCATGAGGGAGAGATCCAAGCCTAAGAGGCTCACTTATGATGACAAAGGAAAAGAAGTGGATCTTGATTCCACTTATGCTTATTTTGTTTCTCACGAGGAGCCCAAAGGTGTCCAAGAAGCCCTCAATACCAAGGAGTGGTATGAGGCCATGAAGATTGAATATGATGCCTTGATCACCAACCACACATGGGAGCTAGTGGATCCACCACCTAACATGCATATCATTGGATGCAAGTGGGTCTTCAAGATCAAGTACAATCATGATGGCTCCATCAACAAGTACAAGGCAAGATTATGTGCTAAAGGCTTTGCACAAATATATGGCCTTGACTATGAAGAAACCTTTGCTCCTATAGCAAAGATGGTGACAATAAGGATCATAATCTCTCTTGCCTTATTTCTTAAGTGAAAATTATTTCAACTTGATGTCTCCAACGCTTTTTTGAATGGCTATCTTGATGAGGAGATATACATGGAACAACCTCAAGGATTTATCAAGGATAAATCTAAGGTGTGTTTGCTATTTAGAAGTCTTTATGGCTTGAAGCAAGCAACTAGATCATGGTATTCAAGACTCAACAACTTTCTACTTTCATTAGGATTTGTGCTTAGTGACTATGATCCTTTTTCTATATACTTAAAGTTTGATGGTAGTAATATTGTCAGTCTTCTAATCTATGTATATGACAATATTCTTAGTGGAAGTTGTTTGATGCTAGTTCAAGAAACCAAAGATGCATTAGGAAGAGAATTTAAAATGCAAGATCTAGGAGAGATCCATTACATTTTAGGCCTTGAGATTGATTTTCATGAGGAGTATGCTTTTATTTGTCAATCTAGATATGTCTTTTCTATGTTGAGAAAATTCAATATGCAAAATTGTAAAGGCATAGATACTCCCATGGAGCAACATGTAAAAGATCCTATTAAAGGTGATGAAAGATCCTTCGAGGACATCACACTTTATAGGAGTCTTATAGGCTCTTTAATTTGGCTTACTATCACTAGACCCGATTTGAGCTATTGTGTGCACAAATTGAGTCAATTTATGCAAGATCCTAAGATCCAACATTGGAAGATGGCCAAGAGAGTTCTAAGATATGTATCTTCTACTCAAGATTATGGTTTATTGTACAAGAATGAAGATCTAACCATTGTTGGCTATTCAGATTCCGATTTTGCAAGTGATAAGATGTATTGAAAGTCCATTAATGCATATACTATCTTTCTTGGAGGCAATCTTGTGTCTTGGCTTTCAAAAAAACATAAGTACAGAAAGTCTTGATCTAAACTTATCAAACTTTTCTACTAGTGCTGAAAACAATGCACTCAAGAATGCTATGTTAGAGTTGAATGCTACTGTCACTACTCTTCAGAGATCAAATCAAGAAATGTTAGAATCCATGGAAAAGTTGCGATCTGAGAGTTTAAAATCTGTTGTTGATATAAAAATTATCAATAAGGCAATGATGAAGAGGAAAAGAAAGAGAGTACCGATGAAGAATATTGATGGCTTATCTATACATAGCGGCAATCAGAAAAAAAGAATTCTAGCATTCAAGTATGTCGTCATATAAACTGTTTATTTGATTTGTATATGTCATTTAAGTTTAATTTGCACTTGATAACATGGATTATTTATTTATTAAACATAATTTGAGTTTCATATGTTTGTTGCAGATCATGTTTGGTGGCAAAGAACTGTTTAACATATCGTTCATGCATTGGATCATCTTTAAGTCATGTTTTACCAAGAAAATCAGCAAAGGAAATGATAAAAAAATGCTCGGTTTGAAAAAAATGAAAAATGAAATTGTAGAGATTGTTTTGATTAAGGTTCAATCATACTTGGATGCGAATGTGATACAAGGTGCATGTGATATATCTGGAATTAGCAGAAATGCTTATTCTACTTTTTTTAGAATAGTTAAAGAAGCTTTTTCCCAAGTGATGGTGAAGAAAATTTATCTTCCGCGTCCATATCGGGTAAGATTAGCTAGAAATTTTTATAATGACGGAATGTTCAAAGTAGTTGGCCAACCACTTCATATAACTGAATTATACAAAGCAGAATATGGTGAGCTCAATTACAATAATTGCAATAATATTTTCCTTGATATTGAAAATGTTCTAAAATACATTATTCGTTTAGTGTTCAATCGGAAAATCACATATGGTGGTTGGCGGCATTCCAGGTACAGATTTCTATGTTCGTTTAGAATATCTTTATTAACAATTCATACCTTGTCAGTTTTTATTGACATGTCATGTATTCCTTGTTTCTCTACAGGTCTTGAAAGAGGACCATAAAGTACTTTCATGGATATTTTCAAGAACAGATTATGGCGAGATTATAAGGAGACATTTGGAGGGTGAGAAATTTACAGTCGAAAACCATGGAAGTTTTCAAATTCAATGGCACCTTGCAGGGGATTTGAAAACATTAAAATATATGTATGATGTCTCTCATGGAGAAACATCAAAGCATCCATGTCTTTATTGCATGAAGGATTGCTACAATATGAATTTGGGACGATCAACAAACACTGGCCCAACACGAGAAGTTGAAGATCCAAATATGAAAAGTGTTCTGCCAATTCCATTAAAATATGTTCACATATGCACATTGCATGCTGAGGTTCGTATTATTGAAAAACTTATTTACCTGCATATTCTACTAGCATGGAATCATAAACTGGCGTTTGTGGCTAAAGCAACAATTAGGAGGTTGGAAATAGTTCTATCAAATGCAAGACTACATAAAGGGAATGTCACGATTGAAAAAAGTGACAGACTCTCCGGGAAAAAAAAAAACGTTCCTAATAAGCCATCAATTGGAGGTGCTAAAGCAAGAAGATTCTTATCCAATCACACATGCAAAGAATCAAGTGTCAGATACAAAATTTGGAAAGAAATTGTTCAAGCCACACAAACATTGGAAGGAAGTAATCGAGTGGAAAAGGGACAAGTGTGAACCAACTTAGACAAACTCATAGATGTTATCAGGAAAGAAAATCTATCATCAGAAGATGAGGACTTTGCAAAATCATTGCACCGCATTTGTAAAATCTGTACATGATTGTTGGGGAAAAGACAATGTTACTCATTACATGGTGCTTATCTATATCATTATCTGGTACTTTTCTCATTCAGACTTATATTTTTTTCTAGTGATGTAAATAATCAAAACTATTGTTTGCAGCACATCCTTCTTCATCATGTGTGAAAGTACTGTACTTTAGGACCTTAAATGGATCTACAAAAGATCCACAAGAGTGATTGAATGCTTGCTTAACAATCTATCAAAAAACTAGATGGCAATTTGAGGATTGCTGATGTTGGTTCTTGCACCTCCCTTTGTGCTTATACTTGGCAAAGAGAGCTTTGCCATCATTATGACTGAGAGAAAGCTTGTCCATCCTCAAGAGCTTGTACTCTTGTCTTGATTCTTCCGAAATTAGCACACTTTGGAGAGCCTCCAAACTTGGTAGCTCCTTGTTAATGGCATAGGATTGGACAAGGTTATCAAATTCACTTCTCAAGCCCTTGAGAATGACTTGAACTAGCTCATTTTGATTGATGGAATCACCAATACAAGCAAGTTCTCTATGAATATCTTTTACTCTCAAAACATAACTAGATGCACTCTCATCACTCTTTTGGCTACTTTGAAAGATTTGATTCCTAAGAGTGAGAAGCCTAGAGGTATTCTTAGCCTCATAGAAAGTCTTGAGACAATCCCAAGCTTCTTTGGTTGTTGTACAAGTACCTATCGCCCTCAATATCTCATTAGAGATATTCATCTTAATGTAGTGGAGAGCCATCCTAGCTCTCTTTTTGTATTTTTGAACCTCTTGAAGAACTTGTGGTTCTTCTTCAAGGCCAAGAACTATGTCCATCACGTCTTGAAGGATCAAGATGGACTCCATCTTCATTTTCCAAATTGAATAGTTTGAAGTGGACAATCTTTCACTTGGTTCCAACAAGGATGAACCCATTGAAGACATTTGAAGTGAAGAAAACTCGAATGATGAACAATAAATGTTGCTGCACACTCTCAATAGGATCCAATAATAGAGTACTATCTCCTCCTATGAAAGATCTTGCAACTATTTGTGAATTGATTCTCACTAGCTACACAAATCTCTCTAAAACAAGATCTATTTCACATCAAATGATGGAGTATAGGCAAAGTTAGGATCAAATACTCTTAGCACGTGTGAAATACACTAAGAAACCAAATTTGATTCAAATACAATGATATTGCATGAAACAAAATGGCTAAGATCTCAAAACAGTGCCTAGATCACATATAGATGAGATTGGTAAGCATTCAACTGTGATTTTGGATCAAACAGGCAATCTCTAGACCAAACCAGATGTGTCCACCCAGGTCTAGGTGCCCTACCTAACCCTCTTCAAAAGCTTATAACTTTTGATTGGCTCAACCAAATGGAATGAAATTGATTGCATCAAAAACTAGACAAAAAAAGCTTCAAAACAAGTTATCAAGCAAGATAAATGGATCAAGCATGAGAGAGAACTCCCAAACTGAAATTGGATATTCCTCACACGTGTTTGAGCACCTGATTTCGTACAGTACCAAGTCAAAACCAATCAATGTCCTTTTGATCTCTTTTGATCCAAAATTGAACAAGATAGCTAGGAAAATGGGCCCTTGACAATTTCTAGCTCAAAATTGATGAAAAGTTTTCACCTAGATGGATCAAAATGCATGGTAACCTTAGGTAGGCTCTGATACCATGTTGATTTCACACGTGTGGATTGTCCACAACATGTACTTGTGATCTCCTAAGGTGTGTAGATGCACCAAGATTAAGATGAGATTGAGATTCAAGATCAATCTTAGATCCTATGGCAAAAACACACTACTACATGCATTCAATCACTTCCAACTCTCACTCACACGTGTGGGAAGTATTATAATCTAAGTGAAAACAAGCTGCTCTCCTCGGGTAGAGAGAGAAAAAACATCATGAGCTCTCGGGAGAGAGAGAAAGCTAGAAATCCAATAACTCACAAAATCCATATGATTACCAAATCAATTAGTTTCAAAATGAGGAGTACAATGATACTAGTAGATCCACGAGCTACCACTATGCTTAGCTATGATTGGACAATACTTTGTCACCTCTTAATCCTATTGGAGCATTGATCCATGCACTTCTTAATTCTATTGAACTATATTCAAGCACACCTCAAATTCCTATTGGACCTCACATGGTTCCACCTCTAAATCCTATTGGACCTCTTAGAATTCATCAAACAAAAGCATTACACTTGTCTACACTCTAATTGGCACGAGTTTGGTCTCCTACTCTATTTTGGCTCAATAGTGGCATTACAAGTGGAAATGGATAATTTGCCATCTATGTCAAATTTGATTCTATCAACATCCTACACCTAAATGCTTGATGTAAAAAACATACCCCTATATCTAACATAGATAATCTTTTTCAATTCTTTGTGATCAGTATAGTAGTATAGTAACAAACAGCACAATGACAATAACAAAGTTGGAGATGGTGCTAACGACTCTATTGGAGATAGAGATGGTGCCAAACACTTGTTTTTGACTCTGAAGATAGAGATGGCATAGGCTTTGTTTCAGAAATGTCACTCCTAATTCAAATTTTTGAGTGTTCCCAACTATTGGAAGGGAATATTTTAGTATTTTGAAAGTTATATTTTAACTATGGTTAAGCACCAATGAAGTTTGATGTGACTAAACTAAGGTGTATTCATTTACATGGAAGGTAGTGCGGGCAGATGCGTAAAGAAGTTAGAAATTGATATTATTATTACTTTATAGTTATTTTTCTCTCTCCTACATGGCATTTCTTATAGGGCCCTCTTTGGGCCCATATTTTCTCTAATGTCTATGATTGTTGGCTTCAGTTTTCAAGTTGAGTTTTTGCACAAGACAAGAATTAATAAAATTATGAGTTGAACCACTATCCAATAGAATACTCACTTCTTGATCTTTAACTGTGCCAGTTAAATGGAAAAGTTCATAGGCAAGAAAGAAGCAGAACTTAAAGAACATTCACACTCACAATCTGTCAGGTTAATTTCCAAATTCTTACCATTGCCTCCTGGGATTTCAATTATATGAGTCGACATTTTCTTCCTTTTTGGACAAAACTTCATCATATGTCCAGGCTTCTTACAAACAAAACATCAGTTCTCTTTTTTAGCCTTTTTCCGGAACATAGATTTCCTGAACCATTGTGGAGTCATATGCTTTCCAGATCCCAAATGCATCCTTAAGGCTTTGAAGCACATTTCACCTGCATTCATTTTGATAGTTGGCTGGCAAACCTAGGACAAACTGCCAAAGTGCCAACTTTGTATTGAATGATGGAACCCTATCCCATAGGTCCATGAATTTCTAAATATAAGAGTCCAAGCTCTTTGTACCCATTTTGTAGTTCACAAACTTCAAGTAGTAGTCAATGTCATCAGCTATGACGAAAGCTTTCTTTAAGACTTCCAAAAAAGCATCCTAGGTAGTTGGCTTCATCGGTAAATCTCGCCACCACGAGGACGCTTTGCCATGTAAAAAAAGCATGACACTATCAATTTTCTTCTCATCTGAAACTCCATGCAGGTTGAAGTAACTGCTCCACTTAGCGAGCCACTCTTCGACGACTTCAGGTTTCTTCTCCCCATAATAAATCTCCGGTTGAAAACCGATATTGGGTGAAGACATCAATTTGACTTGGTTAAACAGAACTTTCATTTGCTAGTCTCTCATCTGATTTAGATTATTCATGTTGTTGAGCATCATACTCAACTGCTGACAAATCACCATATAAGATGGTGCACCTAGATTTGTAGCTTGATTTGAAGTTTCTTCGGCCATCTCGATTTATCTACTTCTGAAAATTACTAAAATAAGTTAATATCTGATTAACTCTTAGTGAAGTATAGTTGACCAAATTTGAATGAAATTGACTCCAACATGGTCAATTCACTACTTTTAGTACATTTTATAGATAATTCAAGAAACTGAAAAAAACTAAATTTTTTGAATTTTTGAGCTTTTAATTGTGTTCTGGGCCTCACAAGGATATTAGTTACTTTCGGGTCACGTCCATTATGACATGGCATAACTAACAGCTTGTTTCACTGGAGTATCGTGTATCCAAGACTAGGAGTATACTCATTCCTATGTATTGGTCATGGACATAACAGTGAAGTTGGGTCTGAATCTCCTCATGACTTGTACAAATCAAGAGTATGATTAGGCATAGGTATTTGGGTCATGACCTCTAGCTCAATCAAAGCCCAACACATGTGCTATTTTGTAGGGATGCAAAAGTGAAAGTGGTGGACCTCAATCTACCACCCTCATCTCATTTGTCTATAACGTCCAATCACATTTGGAGGTTCAAAAAGAGTGGCCCAATCATATTTCAAGGCTCTCCACATGAAAATTAGTGTAGGAACTCAAGCTACCACTATATATGATGATAGCTCGTTTGTACATATGAACTTTGAGAGTTAATCAAGTTTTTTTTTTGCAAACCTTTGGTCTATTCTCTCTCTGCCTGAGAGCTTGGTGGTTTTCTCTCTCTTGAGATTTACTTAGTTTTTTGAAGGACATGCAAGAAACTTGCTTGACTTTGGATGATGATGTGTACAGGAGCTCTTGCCTAGATCCAAATTGTATTTGATAGCTCTTGAAAATCCGAGTTGATCAAGAGTAATTTGGTAGTGTGTGTGAAAGATTCAACTAGTTTGATCATATTTGCCATATTTCCATATTTGGCATATTGAGGCCAACTTTGTTTTTAGACTTTGAGATTGACTTTTCAAAGTTCATTAGTCAAAATGTCATTTGAATAAACACTTTTTGAAAGTGTGGGAAAGTTAGAAGGCGATTTTGAGTAGATTCAAATTTGAATGTTGGGTACTTTGAATCTAGACCCAAAATTAGTAGGGTTAGCATTTTGGAGGGAAAGCCAAGTGGCCAAATAGGTTTTGGACCTGCTATAAAAGAATGTAACTCATGGAGAGAGTGATTTTCTCTCTTATCAATCTCATTTCATGCTTATACATGGTTTTCTTGGGTTCTACTATCCATTGGTGCACTATGCTTGTGATTGCATGCAATTTTATGTGTAGAATGATCTATGTTTGTTATTTTTGGATCCACACGTGTGAAATACAGTAGTTTTCTGGTTTTGTATGGATAGCAATAGTACTTTATCATTTCATTCAAGGTTGATCAAGTTCTATTAGTGTTTGCATCTCATTTTGTGTGTAGATGCTGATTTTTCTACATTGGTGAGATTAGTAGAGTATTTCTCTTTGTAACCCAAGATCTTTCAAGTGGATTGGATCATAATGATCTGAAATCCTTCACTTGGTTTCAGAGCTTGTGTTTTAGGTTATGAAGGAGGACATCAGATCTATCAATGATTTGGTGAAGATATCAAGGCTAGAGCATGCTAGAGAGGATTCTACACCAAAATCGAGTTTTTTGCTTTTGTAGATTGAATATTTTGTAGATCAAAAGCCTATATATGTTCAGAAAGTTGATCGATTCCAATTGTTGATTTCACATATTGGATTTGGCTGATTTTTGGATCATTGGATCAGCCTTAGTGGTGGCTATTAGATTGCATATCAAATTTTCAGCATTTGCATGTAGATTTGGAATAGTCAATTTTTTGTGATTTTGTCAAAACCCTAATTTTGATTGGATCTCTAGATAGTGAGGTTGCTGGACTTCATGTGAGTGTTTTTCAATCTTAGGAAGTGTTAAAACTCATTAGATTGAGGATAGATCATAGGTTGATCAAGATTCCATGATTCTATGTGTTGATTTGCTTGGTATAAATGCTAGAAGAGAATTGTTGAGATAGTTTCAAATCATTAAGATCTTTTTTGAAAACCTTTGTTGTTGTTCAAAAGAGTGCTTAGTGCATTGGAATGGGTTGAAAAAGAAGATCAGGTCATTGCTATATGGCATCTATAAGGCCAAGATCAAAGAAGAATTACAACGCCTCTGCGGGATTTATCTATAAAATTGAACATACTGAGTGGGTCTCCCCAATTGTCATCGTTCCCAAGAAAAATGAAAAACTCCAAATCTATGTCGACTTTAAGAAAATTAATGCCGTCATCGAACGTGATCATTTTCCATTACCTTTCGAAGAATCCATTTTAGAAAATCTAGCAGGAGATGAGGCTTACTTCTTCTTAGATGACTCTAGCGGATACAATATAATCCAAATTGCTGAAGAAGATCAACATAAGACCGCTTTTGCCACAGAATGGGGAACCTTCTGCTAGAAAGTCATGCCTTTTGGTCTCTACAATGCCCCTAGCACCTTCCAACGTGTTATGCAAGCTACTTTTTCTTAGTAGATGAGCGATACACTAGAGGCTTACTTGGACAATTTAGGTGCACATTCAGAAGATACATGCCATCTGTTTGTGCTCAAAAAAATTTTTATCCAATGTCAACGCTTCGACATCTCCCTTAATCCTGAAAAATGCCAGATCTGGGTAAGACATGGTATTGTGTTAGGACATATTATTTTCTGAAATGGCATTGCCACTGACCCCAAAAAGATCCTTATCATTCAAAATCTACCGGAACCGTGTACAATACACAAAGTTTACTCTTTCCTTGGACACGCCAACTACTATCGGTGCTTTATTTTTTATTTCGCTAACAAAGCACGCTTAATCTACAAAGTAGTTGTAGTTCCCAAATGGACGGATGAATAACACATCGCATTTAATCAACTCAAAGAAGCCCTTACCAATGCACCTATCCTTCTAGGACCCTAAAACACTTCTATCTTGAACCTGGCTGGTTTCCAAGCATAGAAAGGAAGATTGAGACACATGCAATACTTTGCACACACTAAGAATGGATTACAACCTCCTGAATACACTCTTGCTTAAGCTCTCAAACTAGCCAGCAAGTGACCAAATCAAGTTATGGTGTGAAGAGTTACTTGCATGCTTAGAAAATACACAAGACTAGGCTGCCAAGAATACCTAGAATTGAACAAACTTGATCAACATATGATTGACACACTAAGATATTTATTCAACCTATAGAATCACATGTAAACCACACTTCTAGAAGTCTATAAACTCCAGAAAGTGATAAATACAAGCTTTAGAGGTGAATGAAGGAGCACACTTAGTGAATCACAAGACTAGCTTCACTAGCTTGTCAAATCTTGATGTTTAGATGTAGATCTAAGATCACTTCACATGAGAATGTTCCTCAACATGTTAAGAACCTAAAAACACATTTGCATAATGGTTAAAACCTTCCAGCAAATGCTCCAATCAAATTACATAAGGAGAGTTACTTACATGCTCAACAAAATACACCAAAATTTATGCAAAAGATTGTTGACAATCTGTTCACCCAAAAGGGGATCTTTCATCCAAGTGGGAGCTTTGCTCAGCTTGGCATTAGTGTCCAACGAACTGTGAAGATTAGTAAAAAATATCTTCCTATTTCGAGTTTTGGGGCCATGCCTATGGTATTTCCATTTGTAAACTATGTTGTACATAAAGGTATGTGAATTGAGCACATAACCTTCTAGAATAGGTCGAGTTTGAGTTAGGTAGATTCAAATTTAATGTCATGCAAAAGTTTAGATAGCATGCAATGTCATTTAGTATGCATGCAAGCCACATGCAATCAGTGCATGCAACAAGCAAAGTGGTTTCTGTGATCTACACATGTCTAGGCAATTTTATGAGTTGACATGCAATACATGCAATATCCATGCATGCAGTTACACATGTGGATCCTTGGTAGTTGAGTTAACTGAGTTAAGTGGACATTCCATGCACCATCACTGTAGGAACTCGAGCCACTTTGATGTAGGGAAGTTGTGGCATGTTTTGCCATATTGTGAATAATGAGATTTTGGTGTTTTGGACTCATTCTCTCTCTACCCGAGTTTTCTAGTGTTAATTTTCTCTCTCTACCCGAGAGCAGCCTGTTTTTCTCATACTGAGCACTTAGAATTATTTCTGACATTCATTCCTAGTGAGAAGTTAGTTTTTTCAGTCAAATGTATGCCATTGTGCTCTTGCCATAGATTTTTCAAGTAATCTGTTCTCTGATCAATCTTGTGCAATCACAACACCTCAGTAAGATCCTGTAAGGTGTGTGGTGAACTTCACACGTGCTAAAAACTTCACACGAACCGCCCCTCAACAAGGCGTTGATAAATTGTGTTAAGTATTAGAAAAAAATGCATACTACAAAGTAACTTAGCCATTAATTAGAGAGCTTAGAGAAACTATACACAAATTGCACACACAAAACTACAATACTCTAATTAGCTTCACAAACCAAAGAAAGTACATATACAACATTGATTTTTGGGGGGTCTTGATGCATTGCACAATGATTATGATTACGGGGCAACTTTCTCGACTCAATCTATCTATGTGTAGTTATTGGCACTAACACCAGTTGAATGAACAAATAAATGAAAAATTGCTAACTATGACAATGCATGTCCAACAGGTGACGAAATAGGCTTATAATATCTAACAATATAGGGCATGTGAGTTGGGTCTTTGAGGCATGTGTGATTAGTGGTAGCTCCTAGCCCCTAGTTTTGCTCCATGGAGGGTAACATTGAGTCTTGTGGGATGTGGTTTCGTTCTTAGCATCATTAGTGGGCCCCATGTTTCATTTTTCTCTTTGCATCTCTTGTGGTCACCATACTGCACCTAAACTATTGCGGCCATTGTGTGGTCTTTTCTTGTAGTTCTTCCTTCACCATTAGAGGAGCTTTGAGCTCCAAAAAGACCCTTTAAGAATTCGTGCAAGATGTAGTTTATATTATTAAAATATTATAGCACTAATAACTTTGCATTGCCATAACTTTTTAACCGTAGCTTGAAAGTATGTCATCTAACATATCATTAGAAAGCCCTTGTTGAGCGCTTTCCAATGCACCAAACTTCGCTAAATTCGGACTTACCACTAAAATGTTATGTCATTTTTAGTGTGGAATCAAAATGTGGACTCAAAAAGTTACGTTACGTAGATATCAAATTTGAGTATTTTGATTGATCCATGTGTAAGAAAAAATTGAGAAAAACTATGAAAAGAATCTTTACAAAGGGTCTTTTTTGGATTTAGAACTCCTCTAATGTTCCTTGGCCTTGCAACTTAGGATCCATTTTATGGACCAGAGAAAGATCGCTGGATTCAGACAGTGGAGGACGAGATGTCATCCATGTACAAGAACAATGTATGGATACTTGCACCTATACCTGATGGCAGAAAACCAGTCACGTGCAAGTGGATCTACAAGATTAAAACAGATCCTGATGGAGAAAACATCAGATACAAGGCAAGGTTAGTTGCTAAAGAATTTTCACATAAGTATGGGATCGACTACACTGATACTTTCTCACCGATAGTCAAACATACATCAATTCGCTTGTTATTCGCGTATGTAGCGGCTCATGATCTGAAAATCCATATTGTGGATGAGAAAACTACTTTCCTGCACGCAAAATTGGACAAAGACTTATTTATGGACCAGCCACTTGGTTTTGTAAGCCAAGAAAATCCAGAATACGGATGTCACATGAATAAAAGCATTTATGGTCTGAAACAAGTAGCGAGACAATGGTATAGAAAGAAGGATGAAGCACTACGTTCCATAGGCTTCAGACCTCTATTTGTTGAATCGAATGTCTATATCAAGCATGTCCAAAATAAAATAATCATTCTAGCTATTTATGTTGATGACATGCTTATCTTCTCAAGAAGAGATAAGTTAATTTCAGATGTCAAAAGAGACATTTCTGAAATATTTGAGATCGCTGACCTAGGAGAAGCTAAAATCTATCTAGGCTTGCAGATCGTGAGAGACTTTGGAGGTGGTAAGTTGTATCTTCACCAACAAAAGTACACTCAAAAGATCATTGAAGACTTCAACATGCTCGAATGCAAAGGTGTGGATACTCCCATGATACCTGGAACAATACTGAGCAAAGCAAATTGTCTGCAGACTCTCGAGGAAGAAGAACGAACGGCCAAAACACCCTATTGTAGGCTGATTGGATCATTGTTATATCTAGCAGACAACACCAGACCTAATATAGCATTTGTAGTATATAGGCTGAGCCAATATAATCAGAATCCATGATCGTTACATTGGAAGTTGGCAAAGATAGTACTACAATATCTCCAGGAAACGAAAGACTATGGACTGTATTTGAAGGAAGCTGGATTTCACATCGAATCTTATAATGACGCAAGCTGGGCATCCATGAAAGATGATAGAAAAAGTATTTTAGGAGGTTGTACTCTAGCATCTGGCTCAGCCATACTCTGGATTAGCAAGAAGCAAACAATAGTAGCTCAATCTTCTTGTGACGTGGAATATGTAGCTGTAGCCAAGATGGCAAACGAGCTGAAGGATTTGATGAATTTGGTTTTGAACCTTATGTCTTGGTAATGGATAACACTTCAGCAATCTATCTTACGAAAGCTCATGTATTTCACTAAAAAATGAAGCACATAGCTATCAAGTATCATGTGATTCGGGACTTAGTCAAGAAAAAGATACTGAAGACAGTCTTCATACCCACAGAGGAAATGACTTTGTTCGAGAAGCAGCAAAGAAGATTGGGGTTAATCCAACTACCACTTTGAGAGGAAGCTGTAGAACAACTAATCAGATAGATCTTGATTCTACCAACCAAGCACGCAGTTTACTTGACAAAGGATGAGAAAGAAACAAACGCGAACTCGAAATATATCTATTCGTGACCAACTCGAAAAGATTCGCGAAATTTGTCTTGTAGTCAACTCGAAAGATTTGCGAAACAGTTTCTTGTAGAAGCTCGTGGCTTTCTTGTTGAAGCTCAAAAGATTCGCGAACAGAATCTTGTCGCGAAATTTTTCTGCTTCTTGTTCAAGCCTCAGATGTCGTGAAATTGTCGCAAACAATTCATGAAATTTTCTGGACTGTTCTTCAAGCTCACCTATCGTGAAACTATCTCGAACAGTTTGCAAAATATTCTAGCTTCCTTCTTCAAGCTCAAGAATTGTCATCTCTCGCGAACAATTCACGAAAGATGAAAATGTCGCGAAGAGACAAGTTTCACGAACAATTAGCGAAACACGAAGAGATGGACTGTCGTGAATTATTCGCGAACAGATTTTATTCGAGCCTAGAAACAGAGTGTCTATTTGAATATCAACCGTCGTAAACGATTAGATATCTACTGTTACAACATTGAAAGGCCAAAAGACCTGTAAATAAAAGGCCAAAGGACCTGTCCTATAGCAATATAAATACATGTGCACTACTCATCATAACTACACACACTCAATTAGAGACACACCAATGAGATAAGACAGCAAGAGATAATATATTGATGAATCAGATTCAGAGTTATAAAAATTCGTTTTTGATCAATAGTTTCTTATTGTCTAAATTGTCTTAAGTTGTCTCATACTTTCGCATATAGTTTTCGCATGCATATTCAATCAAAACAAATACTATTCTATTAGTACATAGATTGGTTAAAATCGCGATTGAAGACACTGATATTAGTTTGATTTATTCGAACTTGCATCGTGTTCTCTGTGAAAGAATAATTACTATTTTTCCTACAAGAACAAATTTGTACAAACTTTCCATCTTGAATCTTCTCTCCAATGGAAGCCAACTCCCTATATAGAGACTTTATTTTAAGCACATAATCATGTGCACTCTCCTCACTTCTCCTCATGCTTTGTAGAATTTGATTTCTAAGCATAAGAACTCTAGAAGTGTTGCTAGATTCATAGATTGATTTTAAAAACTCCCAAGCCTCTTTAGTACTAGTACATGAAGACAGTTCTCTCAAAAGATCATTTCTCACATTCATTTTCACACAAGGAAGAGCTAGTCTTGATCTCTTTTTGTATCTCACTAACTCCTATGTACCTAGAGGTGAGGTTCATCTTCATTCTCAATCAGAAACTCATAAAGGTCTTGGAGCACCATGAGTGACTCCATCCTAACCTTCCAAATAGCATAATTAGTAGACTTCAATCTTTCACTAGCTTCTAGAAGGTATGCTCCAATAGATCCCATCTTACTAGTGAATTCTACACACAAGAAATAGATTTGAGTGACTTTGAAATCACAAAGCTCTCACACTTGTAGTGTTTCACTCAAATTAGATTTCTAATCCAACAAATGGACTTATAATCTCAACTCCCTCACAAAGTTGGAATGAAAATAAGATGAAGTGAAATATACTTTTAAACAAATCTTGCCAATCTTGGCTATTTTTGGACCAAAAAATGACTTAATCTCTTTCTTTCTTCTTGATGTACTTTCAAGACCTGTAAATGACTTTAATAGGAATTGATTTCAGCCTAGATTAATTAGATTTCATGAATCAAATTCAAATCTAATCAATTGCACTCAAACTTGGTAGCTTATCCTAGGATTTCCACCAAAAATTATACCAAGATCTCTCAAATTGAATTTATGGTGACCAAATAAATATAGTGCATTAAATGCTGATTTAGAAGTGCCCACACATGGGTACAGTACGGATTTTGATCCCTTCCAAGTTTGAGATGAAATTCCCTCACCAAAACTTAGCTTCTAGTTCGCCCTCACAAGACTAGTTTTTAGAGCCAAAAACTGCTAAAAATGGATTTGAATAGATCAATGATCAAAGATCTTGTACTTGGCTCTGATACCATGTGAAAGTACAATACTTTTTAGACCATAAATGGATCTTAGAAGATCCACAAAAGTGATTATGTACTTGCTTAACAAACTATCAAACAACTAGTCATCAAAAATTGATTCTAGCTTAGCAATTTGACAAGCAACAATCATTGATAATCAAAACAAATATCATAGACACAAATCTGAGCCCACACGTGTGAAGAGCAGCCTGTTGTATGGATTTTGAATAGTGTTTGAAGTACTCAAAGTGATGGTTTCATTTGGTTCACAAAATCAATGTACATAGAGAGGACAAACTCAAGATTTCCAATGAGCTCCAAAAATAATCTCTCTTCTCACTATGGGAGCTAGGAACACATAGCAAAACTCACTTCCTTTGTAAAGTTAGGTGAATTTCCAACATGTAATAAGGAAGTTAACTCATCCTTTTTGCCCTAAAATGAAACCCTAGTCTATTTCCTAGAGTCATGCTTGGTAGGTGCATGGTTGGTCCAAATCTCATATCAAATCCTATAAAGTAGGGATGGCTACCAAATAGACACAACCATCTCTCTTGACTTGAGCTAACCTATATTAGGTGTGGATTGCCATGTGGCACTTTGGCCATACATATGTGGAATCAAATTATGGACAAAAATTCACAATATTCTACATGGCTAGATTTGTCGATGCTGGCAATTTTTCACAAAATCCACCTTGAACAAGTATGGCATAAGTTGGTGCTTATACTGTAGTTAGTAAAATGTTGCAAGCCTTTGTCTGCTCTACTCGGTCCGAAACCATCTTTGTTTACAGGAGCTGCGGCGGCAGGTTGCCTCTCGACATCAGATTCGTCGCTCGGATGGGAGACGACTCGAAAATCTTCATTTTTGTGTTCATCTTTTGCTCCCTCTATCATTGGCGACAGGTCATAGTACTGTCTCTCCAGAATTTCGTAGCTGACAGGATCGTCGTTGGCCATTGTCTTGCTCTCATCGAATCCGACATCTCTCACTGTTTTCACAATGTTCGTGTCTGGCATGTAGATTTTGTAGTATGACGAATTGTTGTCATAACCTATCAGAAATCCCTGTTCGGCTTTCTCACCAAGCTTCTTTTGAAGCTTATCATAAGTATGTGCATAAGCTGCACAACCAAAGATTCTGACGTGAGACAGATTGGGCTTTCTACCCCACCATAGCTCATGTGGTATTGTGTGAGGAACACCAGACTTGTATGTTCTATTCTGGATGTATGCAGCTGCAGCTACTGCTTCAGCCCACAGTGTCCTTGGAGCTTTCGAGTAGGCCATCATGCATCTCGCTGCTTCCATCAGGGTCCTGTTCTTTCGTTCAGCAACACCATTGTGTTGCGGTGTGTAGGCTGCAGTTCTACTGTGAATGATGCCATGATCATTGTAGAAGTCAGTGAAGTGATTCGAGATGTATTTGCCACCTTGATATGTTCTGATCTGCTTCACCTTGTTGTTTCGACCTCCCTTTGGTCTTCCAGTTGCTTTTGCTGGTCTCCTCTGCTTGCTGATCACGATCTTGCCTCTGATTGGACTCCCTCTTAGGCTTAAATTGTCTCTTTGATTTTTCTTTATTGCCTTAGAGGCCTGGTCAGAACCATCCTTGTGATCAAGGTGTTCTCAAGTTTCGACTTCCTCTCAAATCTCGACAATTGCCTTTTCGAGGTTCATGGTAGGATCTTTCGCGAGCAGGGTCCTTGTTGTCTGGAATGATCTGGGTAAGGCTCTCAACAGGTACGTGAGCTGTTTCTCAGCTAACACATCGTTCTCTACTCCAGAGTTATGTAGTGATAGAAATAGATCCTTCATCTTTCTCACGAAAGAGGTGAGGTCTTTTCCATCCTACTATAGATTCGTCAGCTGATCTTCTAGCATCATGATCTGACTTCTTGATTTCGTCTAAAATTTGGTGAGTAATGCATCCCACATCTCCTTTGCTTTGTACTGATGCTCTGATACCACTAATGGGAATGGGATTTTGCAGTCGCGAAGCTAGGGAATACCCCCAACAAGGAGGAGCTTAACCATGTGCGCTCCATTATTCATGACATTAGAACACCAACTGGTTTTGCCGATTCTCTACGGTCATCATTCATAGTGGATGGAAAGTTGCAAGGTCTCAAATCTCATGATTGGCTAAAGATGATTTAATTCATCTATCCATTGTCAATTTGTGGGTGCTTGTCAAAAGATATTTGTGAGACCATATAAAAACTATCAATCATTGTCAGGTATTTACATGTACTTGGTGCATTTTTCTATTTAGTATTTATTCAAATAGACATAAAATGGATTGAATATGTTGCAGATGGATGTGTTCAAAAGAAATCCGTGAGCTAGATCTTTGCAAGAGACATGAGAATATGGTGGAGATTGTGTGCATGTTTGAGAGATATTTTTTGACTTCCATCATGGACTCACAAGTGCATTTATTGGTGCACTTGGTTGAAGAAGTTTCTATTGCTAGTCCAGTGCACACTAGGTATAAGTGCATAAATTATCTTTTGCATGTGTATTTAAACTAAATCAATTGATACATGAACTCATTAAATAAAACACTTATTTTTAACCATTTGTGACTTTTTAGGTGGATGTTCTTTATAAAAAGGTACATGAAAGTCTTAAAAGATTTTGTGCGTCAAAAGGCAAGGCCTGAAGGTAGCATGTCAGAGGGATGGTTAGTACATGAATCTCTCTTTTATGTTATTGAAATTTTGCACCAACTACATCCATCTGCTCCACTATTGTGGCGTGATGAGGAAGAAGGGGTAACTAGTGAAAAACCTCAAGGGATGGAAAAGGTCCATAGGTTGGCACACTTCCAACGAGAAAAAATTTCTACATTCATGCCTTATAATTGTGGAGTTATGGATAAATGGTTAGACCTATATGAAGAAGAAAAAAAAGAGAGGGCCTTGTCTAGAAAGCGCCAACGACAGAATAGAGGTAGACACATGGCCTAAAGTTCACATGATCTTGAGCCATTGCCCAAGCAATGCACTATATAGTGGATGCATGACACACTACAAAAAGCAACAAAAGAGAGACAAAAAATATCAAATGCAGAATGGGACTTTGCAAGAGGATGCGAATGGAAGGTATTATTCTTTAGATACTTTATTATTAGAACATTCTTGTTTATAACAATATTTGTTTAATCATTTTGAAACACCATGTTCATTCACAATGATTATTTATGAGATTCATGTTTGTCATGTGGTAGTGCAAAATGTATAATGTTATATGGGCTTTTGGTTTCCACTTTTGTGTTGAAAGGATTGATAACAAGAGACGCACACACGATTGTGGTGTAATAGCATCTTTCCAACAAGAAAGTCAAAGCAGTGCATGAGATCGGAATCCCATCTCAGGAGATATAGAATACGTAGGAACTATACAAAATATTTATGATGTGTCATTTGGTGAAAGTGGATACTATTTTTTATTTGATGTGAAATGGTTCAAGGTAGTTTGTAGAGGGCCAAATACAACCGTAAAATCAGATCCAAGTGGATTTTTTGCGATTGATTCGTCAAAAACATTGAGCATGGAGTCCTTTGACACATTGGTGTTGCCTCGTCACTATGAGCAGGTGCACATGCTATGCTATAATGTTTTTCATTTTATTGCAAGTGACTTAAGTATTTGAGATTTCGATATGTTCTAAAATAGTGATTTTTGCAGTTGTTTTTTTAACCAGATCAACTAAACAAGATATGGTGGTTTGTAGCTCAAGTTGACTCACGTTCATGATGAGTATTTGAGGGTGCAAATGTTGAGAATGAAATGGAAAACCTTCATTTGAAATATGAGATTGAGCTACCTAGAGATGTAATAAATCGTCAAACCATACTTGAAGCACCCACTTCCATAGATGTTGAGAATAGAAATTCTAATAGTCAGGATGATGAAATAATTTTTGAAAGTGAGAGTGATGATGAAAATCATCTAAGAGGAGATGAATTGCATGATGCTGTTGCTGATGAAATTGATTCTTGTAATTCTGAATAAAAATTGATTATTACAATTCTGAATGAAATTGATTCTTGCAATGCTTTCAAATGATTGTTATTTAGCCAAAATAGAGTCTCGTTTATGGTCAAGTAAGTGAAAAGAATAGACATAGTTTGACTTCAATCCCATTTTTTTGGAGATAATGTCAGTGAAGATAGATGTACGGCTTCATGTTCCAAGAAAATTCTCATTTTTTAACAAATGCTGCAAAGGTAGTAAATCACTAAAAGCATATGAGTTAATGAAATCACCACCACAAACTATGACAAAATCAAGTGTTTCATCATAGTCAATCCCCTTGAATTGAGCATATCCCTTGGCAACTAGTCTTGTTTTATAGTTGTTCACACTACCATCTTGATTAAGCTTGATCTTAAAGACCCATTTGCAAACAGTAACATTTTGTATCTTTGATTGAGGATCAATAATTTTACAAGTATCTCAAACAATGCATCATGTACTCACCTCACTTTTCATTACATCAAATCACTCTTTTGGTGCTACAGTTTCATTCACTCTTGAAGGAACATCATCAAACTTAAGGTAGTAATAAGGGCAATAAAAATTAAACAATCATCAACTTGTCATTGCTTCTCTCTTACTTGTATTTGAGCCTTGATGGTTGCATTTTGCTCTGATACCATGTTAAAATCAAAGGTTATGACCTCATTTGGATACTAAAACCTTGAAAAAGCATCAAAGGTTTCACTTATATCTAATAGATAGAAAACTAGCACACAATTCAACCTATTTTGCATCTGATTGGCAAAGGCTTTTGAACACCACAATAAAACTAGAAATAATTGATCTTCACATCCTGTCACACATGTGGAAAGTATAATACTTTGTTCAAATTCAGATCTATTCATTAGACACAAAAAATATCACATTCATCATTCATCAATTTCTCATTAAAGAACAAACTTGCCAAAATCACCATCTCTTGATAATCTCTAGAAGTATGTACAAAATGAGCTCTCAATCCATATCAAATGATCTCGGATATGAGATTACATAGAGTGCCATTAGGGTAGACCCTAAACCCCTAGCTCTCAAAGCCTTAGATCATGCATAATTATCCTCTTTGTAGCTCAAGTCAACTGTCTTATAAAAGTAGGTGGCCGCCCTCATCCAAAATCCCAATCATCTAGGAACACCATGATATAATTCACTTTAGAAAAATATTTATTTAACTAATTCCATTTTTTATGAACATGCAAAAAAAAAAAAAAAACCTCATCATAATATAATTCACTTTAGAAAAAATATATATAATATATATAGCCTAATCATAATATAATTCACTTTAGAAATATATTTATTTAACTAATTTCACGTCATTATTAACATGCAAAAAACAAAAAATGCATGGATAATCCACGCAGAAGATATCCACGCGTGGATAGTGAACAAACTGAAATTTGCGTGGATAATCCACGTGTGGATTATCAACGCCAAAACTGCTCTCTGGCACTACCAACCTTCCCTCCCAAACAGTTGCCGGAATTTTCAAAATTCAAATTTGTGTGGATTATCCACGCGTCGATAATCCACGCGCATAAATTTTTCGACGCCGTGTCAAAAAAACACCGGTAGACTGGCCGGAGGCGTGTTCAAATTTTTTTTGGCGTGGATAATCCATGCGTGGATGTTTTATGCAAACCAAATTTCGGAAAATCGACTAAGTGTCGGGTCTCGCGTGGATACTCTGCATGGATAAACACAAAGTTTTCTAGTTGCGTGTCTCAAACATGTGCCACGTGTGGCTCCAGGAATGCATTCCACAAACTTTATATCTATGTTCTGGTCACCACAAAAGATACATGTCTGTTGCAACAGACTCTAACAGCTGTCTTTTGTGCTAAGAACGGTGGCTGCAGGCCATTGCCCTCATTAAACAATTTTTTTTTTGTTGCTTTGTACACCACAGATGCATGCGGTGCATGTGAAAAATTGCCAAAAATTGGCAAATCTAGCTTGATCAAAAACCATGTAGAATAGTGTAAATTGTGTACACAAGTGGGTCCCACACATGTGAGGTATTGATGCCACATGGGAAACCCATCCTAATGTAGGTTAGGTCAAGTCAAGAGAGTTGGTCACATCTATTTGGTGGTCATCCCTACTTTATAGGACCTACACCTAAGTTTAAGGTGAAAATTTGACCAACTAGCTACCTACCAAGCATAACTCTAGGAAATAGACTAGGGTTTCATTTTAGGTCAAGGAGAGTGAGTTAACTTCCTTATTACATGCTGGAAATCCACCTAACTTCAAGAAGGAAGTCGAATTTGGTATGTATTCCCTCTCTCCATAGTGAGAAGATAGATAATTTTTGGAGCTCATTGGCAATCTCAAGCTAGTTCACTATGTACATTGAGTTTTTGTGATCCAAATGAAACCAAATCAATTTCTACTTGTTTCTCAGGTTGAAGGCCGTACTACAGCCTATAGTACACACGTGTGGGCTCGGATTTCAATGTTTATTAATGCTTTTGATTGTTAATCTAGATCAACTTTTTTGTATCTAGTTTTTTGATAGATTGTTAAGCAAGCATCCAATCACTCTTGTGGATCTTTTGTAGATCCATTTATGGTCCTAAAGTACAGTACTTTCACATGGTATCAGAGCCAAGTACAAGAGCATAATCCATTGATCTAATGCAAATCCATTTTTAGCAAGTTTTGGTGCTAAAAGCTAGTATTGAGAGGGCAAGCTAGAATCTTGATTTTGGTGAGGAGATTTGACAGGGAGATTGGCTAGATGGTTACTCTTACTACAAGAATATATATTTAAGATAAACTTTAAACCAGGAAGGGTTCATTTGCTAGCTGATCATTTATCTAGGATTACTGATGAAACAAAGAAAGAGGAAGAAGATGCACTTGTGGGCATTTGTGATGAAACACCAGATGCCTTTCGCTTCCAAGTAGATGCAGTTCCTCCGTGGTACTTTGAAATCTCTGAATTCCTATCACTAGGTTATTTTTCACCGGGAGTACCTCTTAAAGAAAAAAGACAAATAGTAAACCAATCAGCAAGATTTACTCTTATAGGAGGACAACTATATAAAATGGGTTATGATAAAATATTAAGAAGGTGTGTACTACCTCATGAAATACCTATAGTACTTAGAGAAGCACATGAAGGAGTGTCTGGAGGACATTTCAATGGAGATACAACTTCTAGAAAAAATTTACAAGCACGTCTGTGGTGGCATACTCTTCATAAAGATTCTCAAGAATACGTTAAGTCATGTGACGCATGCCAAAGAGTCAGGAAACCTAATGATTTCTTTGTCATGCCTTTAAATCCTTTTCTACCATTAGCTCCTTTCGAGAAATGAGGTTTAGATTTTGTTGGACCAATAAGTCCAACAACAAAAGCAACACAATGTTGCTATATCTTAGCTGCTACAGATTATGCTACAAAATGGGTGGAGGCTAGAGCTTTTACAAATAATACCCAAAAAGTAGTTGCTCAGTTTCTGTATGAAAATATAATATGCAGATTTGGATGTCCTTGAACTTATTAGCGACAGGGGAAAACACTTCCTAAATGATACTATAGAAGTATTGACTAGAGACTACATGATTGTGCATAAAAAATCTTCACCCTACTACTCTAGAGGAAATGGACAAGCTGAAGCCACAAATAAAACTATATGCAAGATACTCACGAAAGTTTGTGAAAAACATCATACAGATTGGGATAAAAAGTTGAATATTGCATTATGGTCATATAGAACAGCTTATAAGGTTACTACTCAACATACTCCTTTTAATCTAGTATATGGATTAGAAGCAGTAGTGCCATTAGAATATCAAGTTCCGAGTTTAAGAGTAGCCATAGAAGAAAGATTGGGAGATGTAGATTCATTACAAGAAAGGCTTAATCGACTTAACCAATTAGAGGAACAAAGAACTAGAGCACTTTTTACCCAAGAAGTGGTTCAAAATAGAAGAAAACCGTGGCATAATAGACATATAAAAAAAAGAGTCTTTGAAAAAAATAAATATGTACATTTGATGAAAAATCTGAGACCTTGCATTTCAATGTCTACTTGCACTATGCATTGATCTGAAGATGGGATGCAATGTTCTAATGCCTTGGATGGGCATTTTTGTTGAATAGTGTCATGAGGGTGGTATTGAGGGGAAATATGAAGATTTGGAATGGATAAAACATTACCAGTGGGGAGGTGAGTGAAAAAAAAAAAACAAACCTGTTGATGATTATGGATCTATGTCGAAGACATATGTTGCTGCTGAAGACCATCTTGGATCTTTTATTGAGAGTATTTGTGAGATCTTTTGAGTGATGAGTGGAAAAATGAATGGAGAGAATATGATGAGTGTTTTCTATTTTGTTGTTCATAAGGTCTTGAGAATTATAATTGGATCACAGATTTCCTTTGGTAAGAATAGAAAATATCAGATCTCATTCAAAATCTATCTATGAGAGTAGAAATGTGCGGCATAGCATGAATATTTGCTTGAAAAAAAAAAAAATCTATCTGTTATTCAAGGGAGTGAATAGGTTTCTATGAGAATGAGATATATTCGCAATGTGAATGACGAACATCCAACTTTTAGAATAGGTTGCATTGCACACACTACATTATATGAAGAGCTAGACACAAAGATGAGAAACTGCATTCATATCTTGTTACGACAATAAAGATTGCACCAACATTTTCCAATAATGCATGGTTTTGATGATGGACATTACATTATGATTTGATGGGAGTTTCTTTAGACACGGGCTGGATGTAATGTAGAATTTTTATTCTCGATAAAGACAATGTTGCTGAAAGATCTAAAGGTTGAATCAATGGCCTTTGGATACATGTTGTTGAATAATAATGGTTAGCATCACACTATATTGTGTGCTGAGCCCATTAATTGACAAAGAAAACCTTGAGATGCTGAAAAGAAAAAAAGATCGTAAAGCTAAATCAATGGCTTTATGATACAAAATCAAATGTCAAAGACTATTCCCTCTGTTTGTGGAGATGCTTCACATTTAAGTGGAGGGAAAACATGTAGTACATTTTTTTGGTCAAAATTTCAAAATTCTCTAGCATGCATCACATTTTTTAATGAATAATTTAACGTTTCTATAGATGGTAGGCCACCAATATTTAGCATTGAAAGTCTTTTTGGCAGTGTTTTTAAGAGCATAGTGACTCCCCAAATCTTCCTCATGTATTGTACTTATTACAACGGTTGTCTCGGTTGGTTCTAAACATCGGCGGAGACTATCATTAGCTCCTAATTTAGTAAACTTGTTAAAGAAGCTACTATTATAGCACAATATTTAATTATCCTCTAATAGTAACCTACATGTCCTAGAAAACCTCTAAGCTCTCTTAAATTGGTTGGTTCTAATAATTATAAAATCATTTTTATTTTTTTGATGTCGGCTTGTATACCATCCTTCAAAATTTTATGCCCTAAAAGGATGCCTTCCCTCATCCCAAAGTAACCATTTAGCTGGATGCAGTTTAAGAGATGTCTCTTGACATCTTCTCAATGTTTTCTCTAATGCATCTAAATGGTTTTTAGTTGATGAATAGACACAAGAGTCATCCATGAAAATTTCTAAAAATTTTCTTAAATTTTTTTGAAAAATATTTATCATCATACGTTAGAATGTGGCAGGTGCATTGCAAAGACCAAAGGGCATTCGCGTACACGCGTACATCCCCCAATCAGTAGTGAAAGTAGTTTTGGATCTATCTTACTCTTTTATAAAAACTTGGTTATAACCTGAGAATCCATCTAAAAAGCTATAACGTTCATGACCAGCTAGTATATGGCAAAGGCTGATAATCCTTTGTTGTAGCAGCATTTAGTTTCCTAAAATCTTGACAGACTCTAATCTTGTATGTCTTCTTCTTAGTTAATATAACTATTGGTAACACCCACTCGCTACTTAGAACAGGATATATAATACACCCTCTAAGACATCTATTTAATTCATCTTTTACTAATAAGGAGTACTTTGGATTCAATCTATATTGACGTTGTTTGACAGGTATTGTTCCCTGAATAAGATCTATTCTATGTTCGCCCCATTTAACTGGTATTCCTATTAAATCATCCATCGACCAAGAAAACATGTTTTGGTATTTTTGAAGAAGCAATATATACTCTTCACGTTCCTGGTCCGATTGGTGTTTATATAGATTCAAAGTCTTACCTTTATTAATTTCTATTTCTACATAATCTGTTTTATCTACAATCCCCTCGATCAGACTTGCTCTGGTTCCACCCAGAACTTCTCTTGACTCGAATGTTGTCGATATTTCTTCTTTCTCGTCAATCTCATAGCATTCTATGAAATTGATCCATGATTCAGCAAGTCTAGCTAACTCCTCACCCCATCTCAAAAGGTGACCCCCTATTGGACTGGCTATGAGAATACCTGGAAAAAATATCTGGTGGTAGACCAATTTATAATAGCATCTGCTTGATATAACCATGGTTTTCCAAATAATATTGAATAAGGTGGTGTATCTACTAGATTTATGACAAAGAAATTCATAACAAATGTCTCTGTCTTTATAACTACGTTAATATCTTTTAGCTCACCTACTGGTATACATTTAGTCGCATCTGCTAAATGGATTTCATGATAAGTGATAGGTTGTATCTGGTTTTCTAATCCTGATTCTTTAACCATTTTTTTCGTTATTAAGTTGATACTGGATCCTGAGTCTATTAGTATTCTATCTATGGTCTGATCTCCTATGATCGCACTAATCTCTAGAACTCCACAATCTCCTCTATCTACATATTCTGTTCTATTATTGTATGCAAGTATATTTAGTGTAACTAACCTCTCTCCTTCCTTAGTCCCTACTGACTGAAGCCCTTCTTCCTCCGAAGTATAGCTCGAGGAAGATGTAGGTGTCTCACCTTTGTACTTATCTTTTTCCCATGATATGGAAATTCTTTTATGACTTTTTCCTCTCGGTGTCTCCATCTGGTTTCTGAAGGTAATCTCCTTTTTTTTCCAGTGGGTTATAACATCGGCCTGATAGAGCCATGGTCGTCCTAATAACACTTTATATGACGATTGTCTCGTAGTTTTTAATATTATAAAATCCATAAGAAACTTATGGTCTCCAATATAAACTGTAACCTGATCCAGTTCTCCTATTGGTGATCTTCTAGTTGCATCGGCTAACCTTAAATGTCTTAAGGTGGGTGCTATTCTATGATGAATGCCTAATTCATATGTTGTTTCTTCAGTCATTATATTTACGCTAGATCTGGAATCTATGGGTACATTATCTAAGATGTAGCCATTAATTACTACTTGAATCTTTGGTTGGCCTTCATCACCGTAATTAACTAATCCTATGTTGACTACTGGTAACTTTGCTTTTCTTCTCTTTTTATTTTGCAAAAATTGCTTAATTTCTTTCTTATAATATTGGTTATCGTCTAATAACTGTTTAAAAGTTATACAGGGCATTCTAGAAACAAGGTCTTTGACAATATTATAAGAATGGTTTCTAAGTGACAACAGATCTCTAGGTATCTCCTACTTATAACTGGATCTGAAAATGTCACGTTCTTAACTTGTCTAGTTTCTTCGTCTAAACGCTTCTTAGCTTCTGAACTAATATCAATATCATAATGTTTTCCACTAGACTTATCAAGCTTTAAGTCTTTATTACTAGGAAGTTTTACTAACTGTTCTGCGACCTTCGCTTTTTCTGTCACGTTTTTCACAGTTTTTGCAATTTTCATCTTAGTTTTCTTCTTATCTTTAAGAATTATAGAATCTTTACTACTTCTTGTAGTTACTTTATTTATTTTTTCCTCTGGGGCCATTGATGATCTTGATCTGATAATTCAGTCTCTACTTCTATCCTCTGAACTATCATGTCAGTGTTAGTCTTAGATGACCAAAGGTCGTCTTCCCTAGGCGATTTTACAAACCTTGGTTTAGACCGTGGCTGTTGTGACTGAGGACATTCAGCAGGGACATGCCCTTCGCCTTTACAGTTAGCGCAGAGCGGCACATATCTTGCTGATCTCCTAGGTTCAGGGCAATCAGGTGAATAGTGACCCGGGGTTCCGCAATTGTAGCACGAACCCATTACTCTGGTTGGTGGAGTGGAATCTCGTGATCCGTCCCTTTGCAAAATAGTGTACTATTGACCAGTACGTTGTTTCGGTATAATAGTTTTTTGGTTAGTAGGAGTTGCAGTATAAGCTACCTCCTCATGATTATTAATCGGACAGAGGAATAGTTTCTCTTCTAAATAGTTAGTCTGTAAACTGGGACAGTTGGTCTTAGAATGTCCTTCCTTCCCACAAGCGGTACACCAAACATTGGCGTTAGGCTTCGCTTTCTTTTGCTTGGCTTTAACATCAGATATTTGGACCTTTCAATCACTCATTTCTTTTGTTAACAACTCAACACTTTTTCTTAATGGATCCATTTTTTCGGATTTCTCCATTCTTTTCTTTCTTTCTGAGTTCCTATTCTTGGTTTTATAGGATATTCCACTAGATTGTTGGCTCGGCTTAACTTTGTTGAGAAAAAGCCAAAGGAATCACTTAGGAAATATACTCGTAGGGTTAAGAATTTAATAGGAAAGTTAGGAGCCCAGTATCCAGTTCCTATGCAAAATGAATGGTTCTTGGGTGGTTTGCCTAAGAAAAGGGATCGTTATTGTCGACAGGGTTTGATGACTTCTTTGGAAGATATCATTGGCTCTTTCGAGAATTAGGAAACCTCTCAAATTTCTCGCAGACGGAGAAATGAAAGAAAAAGTAGTAAAAAGCACAAATTTAAATGAACAGAAGAATCTGAAACATCTACTTGTGAAGAATTGAAAAAGATTATCTATCTTAGATATAGGGGTCTTATGTTTTTTACATCAAGCATCTAGGTGTAGGATGTTGATAGGAACAAATTTGGCATAGATGGCAAATTATGCATTTTCACTTGTAATGCCACTATTGAACCAAAATAGAGTAAGAGGCTAAACTCGTGCCAATTAGAGTGTAGACAAGTGTAATGCCTTTTTTTGATGAATTCTAAGAGGTCCAATAGGATCTAGAGGTGGAACCATGTGTGAATTTGAGGTGTGCTTGAATATAGTCCAATAGAATTAAGAGGTGCATGGATCAGTGGTCTAATAGTATTAAGAGGTAACAAAGTGTGGTCCAATCAAGTTAAGCATAGTGGTAGCTCATGGATCTACTAGTATCATTGTACTCCTCATTTTGGATCTAATTGATTTTGTGATTGTGTGGATTTTGAGTGTCATTGAATTTCTAGCTCTCTCTCTCTACCCGAGAGCTCATGATGGTTTTTCTCTCTCTACTCGAGTGAGTGAGAGTTGGAAGTGATTGAATGCATGTAGTAGTGTGTTTTGGCTATAGGATCTAAGATTGATCTTGAATCTCAATCTAGTCTTGATCTTGGTGCATCTACACACTTTAGGAGATCACAAGTACATGTTGTGGACAATCCACACGTGTGAAATTCAACACTATTGAGTCTGAATCAGAATCTGATTTAGTGGATATGAAAGAATCTTCTGAGTATTCATCTTATTCTTCTTCATCAGAAGAAGAACCTTCCTAAACTGTTTAAGGAATGCTGCTTTTAAGGCGTTCCAAGTATTAACTGTTTCCGGTACTAATTGACTGTACCAAATCCTAGCCTGCTTCCGCAGAAGACCTGGCAAAATTCTAACTTTATCCTCGTCCATCTGCTCTTTGTTTGCTATGGTAATGGATTCAAATTGCGACAAATAAGTATCTGCATCTTCAAATGATATTCCCTTAAAGAAATCGTATCTAATTTTTGTAGATGTGGGTGGTGTTGGATTAGCCATATTAACGTATGGTGGTGAACTAGATGAACTTGGAGGATCCAAATCTAAACTTTGTTTGGACAAAGATTTTGAACGTGGTTCATAAGTAGAATCAGACAAATCTGATTCACGTGAATCTGTAGAACTTGGTGTTTCAACGAATCTTTCCTCAAATGAATCTACAAATGTTGTAGTAGCATTTAGAAGATCATTAAATGCTTCAGGTGTCAATCTTGCTCTAACTGGTGAGTTTTGCAAATTCTGCAAATACAAATCTCTAGACTTCCTATATGTTTCTAATCGTTGTGCACGCTCTAAACGTTTCTGTTCAATAGGTTCTTGAGAGTATGTTCTTGGCATGCATTACATGAGAAAGATTCATAGATGTACTACATTAAAAATATTGCAAAAGGTGAAATTCATCTCCCCAGCAACGGCGCCAAATTATGTGGTGGCCTAGTCATTATAGATTTTCACAAAAGCGATGAATTACGTAGTATAAAAGGTTTGATTGTTCCCCGAGAGAGAGAATAATCTCATCCTTTGCATGGTAAATGTATGTATGATGGTAACCAGACTAGAATGTATAAAATTCACAATGAATACTACAGTGACATAACTGGTTATCCAAAGATATTTGGGTAAATTGGCATCCAAGAACACCAATGATGAAACGATTTGGTCAAGGACTGCAATTGTAAAGATTGCTTTATCTTCCAGGATCTTCAGACATCAGGTAAACAATCAGAACAGACAACAACTAGCAAATAGATTCATCAAGCAGAATCACATTGGCTAAGGATTCTTCTTAATCAAACACAGAGGATTAGTTCTTATTGCAGAAAGCAAACAAATCAAAACATCAAACAATCTCATTATCTGAATACATAGCTCATTCAGAGTTTGAAGGAAGTTCTGCTATGCTTAACAGCTTCGGCTAATTCCCTGCACACATTGGTCAGAATTGTTACTTGCTGGTGTTGCCTGAAAATCCATGTTAGAGTAACTAAAATTCAGTATAATGTAAGAAATGTGTGTGACGCAAACAGAACAGTATCACAATCAATCACAAATCATACAGAGTGTATTCGCACAATTGATAAGAAGTAATTATGTGAAAGATAGCAGAGGGAAAGAATGCTCAAGCTATAGGAACTTGCTCTTCACTCTCTATTTATACTCAACTCTACGTAGAAATGCGTATGTACAATGGCACAAAGTGTTGTCCTTATAGGAATGCCATTTGGATAGTTTTCAAGGGCCACAAATCATTTTGTAATATGTACATCTGAAAACATCGGACTACTCATTCTATATGTAGGAAACGAATAACGATGTCAATTTCATTGTACTCTACCTCATTGTTCACAACAAACAAGCCTCTCAAATAAAGGATTGTGTTGTTCCCCATGTGCTTGCCCACAAAGTGATGCTGAGCGTATAGTTCTTCGGGGGTTTTGAATCATGAGAATGCATATGAGAATTTTGGCAATGGAAAATCTAGAATATGTGAATCAATTATAGTGAAGGATAATTTGATGCTTGCATACTATAGTAGATGTGTGTGCTTTAGAATGCTTAGATTCTAGAACTATAATTGAACAATATCTCATCAAATCTACTCATAATAATACCATGTTTTCATATGAAGCTCAAACTTTCCAAGAATTGAAAACAGAACTACAGTTAATCACATAGTCACAACTACTGTTATTCACACATTGATCTAGATTGATCTTGGGAAGTATTGTGGTTTATAAACATACTGTAGAATATATAGATTAGTATCAAGAGCTCAAAAATGATAAAATCATCTTGTTCTAAACTAGCTATTCACTGATTCTCCACATTCTCATCAAGACAAGTTATAGTTACCTGTGAGAGCTTGTGTGCTGGAGGGAGCTTGGCAAGGACTGTGCGCTGGAGGTAGGAGGATGCTAATTTTGGCAATGGCAAACCCAGAAGATATGAATAGAATTGATCACAGTGAAGGATAAATAGCTTCTTGTAGATTTTTGTGCTGTAGAATGTTTAGGACTGCAATTGAACAAATTTTTAGCAAATCTACTCATAACAATACCCTGTTTTGAGATGGAGCTGAAATTTTTCAAGAAAATCTAAAAACAAAACTACCATTATTCACTTATTGACAACAAGCCTACTATTATTCATAGAAATCTAGATTGCTCTAGAGAAGTACTGTGATATACAAATACATTGTAGAAGTTATGTATTAGCAGCAAGAGCTCAAAAATAATGGAATCATCCTGTTTTGAAGTAGCTATTCAATGATTCTCCACATTCTCTCCCGTTACAATTACTAACTTCTTGAGAGCTGGTGTGCTGGAGGGAGTTTGAGAGTGAGCTAGAGCGCTGCTTGGAGGATTGGGAGCTGGAGCATAGTTGTGCGCTGGAGCAGGAACTGGAAGTGTGCACTGGAAGCAAGGAACTATGCGCTGGAGGCCCAATAGACCAAAACGTGGGTCTGGATGCAGCAATAGTGATGGAGGAGGAGCGAGTCACTTTTGGATGCAGCAATAGCGATGGAGGAGGAGCGAGTCACAATGGAGGAGGGAGTTTGTGTTGGAGGGCTTCAAATTTGAATTAAAAAATGAAGATTGACCTGCCCCCTATCCTACCCTTCTTTGCCCCCATCATGTTGCTCTTCATTGCCAGGCATTGCCCCCTAATGTTGAAGGGTTTATTTAGAATTTATACATAAGGGTTTGGATTTTTAGTTGAGGGGTTTCACATGAGGGGATTTGGATTTAAATTTCAGGCTTTACAATTTTTGTTTGACTTGTTATCTTTCTTAAGTGTCCTAGAATTCATAGGGATAAAGAAAAGAGGAGAATCCTTAAAGAAAAATCTAAGGGAGAATCGAAGTTGTATTTGAGAAGGAATGTGAAACTTGGAGACCAACTTGACAGCCTATTAAATAAGTTGAATAGAAGTCAAAGTGTGTCCTCACGTGTGCAAATATCATGGAAGGAACCAAGTTGGGCCACATATTTAAAAAAAAATTGTTGTAGTCTTTCTAGATGATATTTTAGTTTATAGTAAAACTAAAAGCGATTTATTGCAATACAATTCTACTGGTAAATTGTCAAACAAGGCTTAGATAGAAAAAATATAGTCATAGAGCTATTTTTATTGATTATAAAACCTCACTGACTTGGCAATTGGCTATTCTCCATGATCCAAAGCTAGGGGAGGGTTTTCAAGAGGAAAGTGGCATTGCCTTGGAAAAAAAGATTCAAATTACTAGAAATTGCACCAAATCAAAAATAGCTCTCAATGAGCTTTCTCTAGTAAAACTAATCTTCATAGACTTTAGTAGTAGTAAGAAACAATGTAATAAGGCCATAGAAGTCTCAATGATGGTTACTGTTGTGAATGTTATGCGTTATTGATGTAGGTGAGGGTTCTATAAGTTAAAACTCAATTTTGAGAATATGAATTCTTAAAGAGCCTTCAAAACTAGGGTGGGTACATTGTTCTTAGAGAAAGTCTAAAAGAACAATTTGCAAGTGGGCAAAGTTTTCGTTGTGTAGTTTTGAGGCACTTAATTCTTTCATGATTTTTTTGCAAATGTGTTTTAGATTTTATGGTGTTTATTGAAAACATTCAACAATAGGCTAAAAATTCACCCTCATCCTCATGTTTGGATGTTCTGACAACAATTTTGAGATTATTCATGGTTCAAAGAGAATTCTTATCAAAGGGATGTCAAAATTTTCAACTTTGATAGCTATGTTTTGTTGAAAGTATAGTACTTAGGACCATAAATGAGCCTACAAAAGACTCCAAGAGTGATTGATTAATTGATATACCTATCTACTACCAAATTAGTCACCAATTTCATGATCTAGATTAGCAATTTAGGACCCCACAATCAAGAGCATTAAAATAAAATGATCAAACTTGGAAATCCAACCACAAATGTGTGTGGTACGGCCTCCAATACGGCCTGCTATCAGATGATGAGTGGCTACAGTAGAACTGATAATGTTAGATACCACCATCCGTGCTATAAGGACTGGAGTTGAGGTTGACAATGAGGGGTTTAGAGTCAAGACATCAAGAATGAATCATGGGTTCTAGTAGCAATACATTCTATACAACTCCAAAGTGCTACTAGGACAAGATCTAGGCCAGGACTATCATGATTGGATTAGGGCTATGAGAATTGCCCCTACTAGGAGATTTTTGCCAATTGAACAAAAACAAACTGCTAAAGGGATTTCCACAAACATCTCTTGAAGGGAGACAAGTTATTTAGAATCAGACACACTGCTAACTATAGTTCCCTTGAGATTTATGAATTGGGTGAGAATTTAGTGTGGAGAGAATGAAGAGGACAGAGCTGCAATTAGGAGTTCTTGATCCATTACCTGAGTATGTCCTAGAGAATATAAACGACATCATTAGAGACTCTAGAAGGGACCCTCAAGTGGAAAATGATAGAGAAGTAGCTCAAGAACTTCGTAAGTGAGCAAGATATCAATAGCGAGAAGTGTATGTCTCAAGAGTACTAAGAACAGCATTATACCTCTAAAGGCATGAAAAACCTTCATAAGCTGTAGAGGTACGGTTTGGTCCATAATACATGGAATCACTGGTGACATGTCCAAACATCCTTGTAACAACACGACACTAATGAATGATAGTGGTGTTGTATCTAGTTATGTTGTTTTTCTATCAACGTTAATTTCCTAGAGAGGAAATACCATAACAAAAATGTGTAATTGCCACTAGAAATGAGTTTTCAATGACAATTTTTATTGTCTTCTACCGGAAATGCATTATCTCCTTTGAGTTGACCTTTGGACAACAAAACTGCAAAAACCATAATCAAAGAAAAACAAAAACACATGTTATTAATAAAAAATAAGTGATTATGAATTATGAATAGGTGATTGTGAATGTGGATAAATAGATTACCTCACATAGATTCAGAAGTTTTTCGCATTGTGCAAGCCACTTAAAAAAGGATTTGGCATTGTAAAGCATATACCATCCACAATTGATGCACTCGGTCTATTGGGAGGACTGGTTCAAATAAACATGTTGATTAGAAACAAAATTTTGTTTCAAAGAACTAGATGAAACATCAGATTAAAGCGCACTTTAAGAAATGGAAATATACAAAAGTGACAAGCGCACATTGAAGCGATATGGAATAAAAAATACCTTAGCAACAAATATAGCAAGCTTTGTATATGTTGCACCTGGCACTGGACAAAGTTCCATTACTTTTTGAATAAGGCTCATTGTTTCATTGTGTGTGTAATATACAAATCAGGTTACATATACCCTCATCATTGACATATAATGATAACGCATATAAACTCCAATGGCCACTACAATTACAAATCAATATGTAATTTAGATTGCAAATATGCAAATGCAAAATTCCATTAATCAATATGTGAAAAGCGCAGGGAAGCACAATCAATGGTCAACCCACTCTGATATTTTTTAACATCGCTGAGTGCAATGTATCAAAATTGGAAAAGTGAAAAGCACTCAAAAAATGGATAGGCAACAATGCGACATCTATAAAAAGTGGAGTTTGAAAAATTTCAAGCCAATATTGAATTGCCCCCGCTCATACATTGTCTCCTAGCATATTATGCTTATTTTCTAATTCATTTGTGTCTAATTTACTAAGGGCATGATTAATCTTGCTAACTAGCATTTGAAAATTGTAATGTAAACCGAGAGATTTAAGATGTGTAGAAAGTAGTGGTACTATACATATTTTGGAGAATCTACAAAAGTAGGCGGGGGGGGAGGGGGGGGGGGGGGGGGGAGAAGTGATACAGAAACACTAGAAAATGGATTATCATTAAAAAATGAGTCAACTTTTAACTTTACAAATTGGTCGAAATCTTCTCCTGACAATGGACGGGGTGATTGAGGAGGAGATTTAGAAGGAGACTTAGAAGAAGATTTGGAAGGAGATTTAGGAGGACTTTAGAAGGAGATATATGACTCGAAGAGTTAGGAGGAGAAATAGAAGAAGATTTACGAGAAGATGAAGAAATTGTTCTGAAAATATCCTTGAAGGGAGATGTTTGTGAAAAATTCTTTGCCTTTCGGGGAGTACCAAGTGGCTTCCTCCTCTTTGACACTCTTTCACCTTGAAACCATAAGATTAATCGCCTTGGTTGAGGTTGCTTTCTATTTTTCTTTTCAGCAGACTCTTTCGAAGGAGAGGAGGGAGCTCGATGGAAACACTCAGCAAATTTGTCATATGTGTCCCTTAGCTTGAACACAATTGTGAAATATTTGGGCATAACGGTGACCCGATTGGCATGAACAACTACAACACAATCTAAGAAGAATTTTCTTATAGGCTCCTTGATTTATTTAACTATTTCTAGACCTAATCTTAGTTATAGTGTTGGAAAGTTAAGCCAATTCATGCAAAGTCCTCTAGTTTCACATTGGAAGATGCCCAAAAGAGTTCTTAGATATATCTCATCTACTAAGAATTTTGGCATATTGTATAGAGGGACTAATCTTGGCTTAAGAGCTTATAGTGACTCGGATTTGTAGGTGACAAAGTGGATAAGAAGTCAATGAGTGCTTTTGCCACTTTTGTATGTAATGGAGTAGTATCATGGCTTTCCAGAATGCAAGATACAATCTCCTTATCTTCCACAGAATCCAATTACAAGGCCATGACATCAGCATGCAAGGAGGTCTTATGGCTCAAAAGGCTATTTGTGGAGCTTCATGTCATGGAGGAGGAGATCCCAATCATCTATTGTGACAACCGATTGTGAAGAATTGCCAAAAATTGGCAAATCTAGCTTGATCAAAAACCATGTAGAATAGTGTAAATTGTGTACACAAGTGGGTCCTGCACATGTGAGGCCATGATGCCACATGGGAAACCCATCCTAATGTAGGTTAGATCAAGTCAAGAGAGTTGGTCATGTCTATTTGGTGGTCATCCCTACTTTATAGGACCTACACCTAAGTTTAAGGTGAAAATTTGACCAACTAGCTACCTACCAAGCATAACTCTAGGAAATAGACTAGGGTTTCATTTTAGGTCAAGGAGAGTGAGTTAACTTCCTTATTACATGCTGGAAATCCACCTAACTTCAAGAAGGAAGTCGAATTTGGTATGTATTCCCTCTCTCCATAGTGAGAAGATAGAAAATTTTTGGAGCTCATTGGCAATCTCAAGCTAGTTCACTATGTACATTGAGTTTTTGTGATCCAAATGAAACCAAATCAATTTCTACTTGTTTCTCAGGTTGAAGGCCGTACTAAAGCCTGTAGTACACACGTGTGGGCTCGGATTTCAATGTTTATCAATGCTTTTGATTGTTAATGCTTGTTGTTTGTCAAATTGCCAATCTAGATCAACTTTTTTGTGTCTAGTTTTTTGATAGATTGTTAAGCAAGCATCCAATCACTCTTGTGGATCTTTTGTAGATCCATTTATGGTCCTAAAGTACAGTACTTTCACATGGTATCAGAGCCAAGTACAAGAGCATAAGCCATTGATCTAATGCAAATCCATTTTTAGCAAGTTTTGGTGCTAAAAGCTAGTATTGAGAGGGCAAGCTAGAATCTTGATTTTGGTGAGGAGATTTGATCCCAAACTTGGTAGGGGTCCAAATCCGTACTGTCCACATGTGTGGGCACCTCTGAACCTGCATTTAATGCATGGTATTCATTTGATCCAAAAAAATTCAATTTGTGAGCTATTGGTGTAATTTTTGGTGGAGATCCTAGGATAATCTACCAAGATCATTTGCCATTGATTAGATTTGAATTTGTTTCATGAAATCTAATTAATCTAGGATGAGTTCAAGTCCTATTAAGGTTAAAAACAGGTCTTGAAAGTACACCAAGAAGGAAGAAAGAGATTAAGTCATTTTTTTGTCCAAAAATAGCCAAAATTGGCAAGATTTGATTGTAAGTAGATTTCACATCATCTTATCTTCATTCCAACTTTGTGAGGGAGTGCTAGAACTGAGATTATAAGTCCATTTTTTGGATTAGAAATCTAATTTGAGTGAAAAACTACAAGAGAGAGACCTTAGTGAGATTCTAGAGACAATCAAATCCATTTCTTGGCAAGATTTGTTTGAAAGCTTATCTTCATTCCAGCTTTGTGAGGGAGTGATAGAACTTTGATTATAAGTCCATTTGTTGGATTAGAAATCAAATTTGAGTGAAACACTGCAAGTGTGAGACCTTTGTGAGTTTCAAGTCAATCAAATCTATTTCTTGTTTGTAGAAGTCACTAGTAAGATGGGATCTGCTGGAGCATACCTTCTAGAAGCTAGTGAGAGGTTGAATTCTACAAATTATGCTATTTGGAAGGTTAGAATGGAATCACTCTTGGTGCTCTAAGACCTTTATGAGTTCTTGATTGAAGATGAAGATGAACCTCTAGGTGCACAGGAGTTAGCTAGATACAAGAAGAGATCTAGGCTTGCACTTCATTGTGTGAAGATGAATGTGAGCAATTATTTGTTGAGAGAAGTATCAGCTTGTACTAATGCTAAAGAGGCTTGGGAGTCTTTAAAATCAATCTATGAGTCTAGCAACACTTCTAGAGTTCTTATGCTTAGAAATCAAATTTTGCAAAGCATGAGGAGAAGTGAGGAGAGTGCACAGGATTATGTACTCAGAATCAAGTCTCTAAATAGGGAGTTGGCTTCCATTGGAGAGAAGATTCATGATGAAGAGCTTGTACAAATTGTCCTTAATGGTCTAAGAGATGACTTTGCAAATTTGGTCCAAAGTTTTGCCATCCAAGACACTTTGCCAACTATAGAAAAATTTCACAGTGTATTAGTGGCTGAAGAGTGTAGGATGCTCCATGCAAAATCTAGGATGAGTTCCTTGTCGTTGCAGGATGGTGATGAGAAAGCCAATTTCTCATTCAAGGGCAAAAAGAAGACCAATGGAAAGAAGAAGCATCCAAAGGAGGCCAAAGAAGAGGATGATGCATCAAGCTCAAAGGACAAGTCAAAGCAAAAATGCTTCTTTTGTGGAAAGAAGGGGCATTATGCATCTGAATGCTACAAGAGACTAAGAGCACAAGTGGAGGAGGACAAACAAGGAAACCTTGCAAAGGAGGAGGAGGAGGATGAAGTAGATGTATTCTTGATGGCATCTACATCCTCACCAACAAGCAATAGCAAGTCAAGAGACAATTGGTGGATCGACAGTGGGGCTAGCTCCCACATGTCTTGTGAAAAGGACTTTTTCTCAACCTTACACTCATTCAATGATGCTAAAAAGTTTGTCTTTACTGCAAATGATGAAGAGTGTAGGATAGATGGTGTTGGCACCATCTCTTTGTGTCTAGAATCCTCAAAATGCATGGATCTAGAAAATGTCCTTTATGTACCATCAATCACCAAGAATATGCTTAGTGTTGGTCTACTCTTAGAAAGTGGTTTGGATGTCCACTTTAAGCATGGTGTTTTCTTCATCTTGAAGAATGATATTTGCATTGCAAAGGGATTTAAACATGGAAGATTGTTTAAGTTGGAAGCTAGTGTTGCTTTTGAAAGAATGAGCTTGGCAAAGCAGGAGATCACTCAAGAGGAGATCTTGGCAAAGTGTGATCTTGCTTGCATTGAGGAGGAGCATCAAAAGGAGGAAGATCTTGAGGATCAGTCTCAAAGCATGAGAGTTCCAAGGGAGTCCTCAATGACAATGGCCAAGTCATCAAATTGCATGCAAATTGTCCATTCAAGTGTGCATCTTGCAAGGGTGGTGAGCATTGGAGAGTCTACTATCTTTGAATACTTTTTAGATAGTATTAGTAGACACGGAGTGACTTGTTGCTTATCTTTAATATCTATGGTGTTTAGTACTCTTTATGACAAGATAATGAAATTAGATGCTTTCCCGCACATGTGAGGCCATGATGCCACATGAAAAACCCATCCTAATGTAGGTTAGGTCAAGTCAAGAGAGTTGGTCATGTCTATTTGGTGGTCATCCCTAGTTTATAGGACCTACACCTAAGTTTAAGGTGAAAATTTGACCAACTAGCTACCTACCAAGCATAACTCTAGGAAATAGACTAGGGTTTCATTTTAGGTCAAGGAGAGTGAGTTAACTTCCTTATTACATGCTAGAAATCCACCTAACTTCAAGAAGGAAGTCGAATTTGGTATGTATTCCCTCTCTCCATAGTGAGAAGATAGAAAATTTTTGGAGCTCATTGGCAATCTCAAGCTACTTCACTATGTACATTGAGTTTTTGTGATCCAAATGAAACCAAATCAATTTCTACTTGTTTCTCAGGTTGAAGTCCGTACTACAGCCTGTAGTACACACGTGTGGGCTCGGATTTCAATGTTTATCAATGCCTTTGATTGTTAATGCTTGTTGTTTGTCAAATTGCCAATCTAGATCAACTTTTTTGTGTCTAGTTTTTTGATAGATTGTCAAGCAAGCATCCAATCACTCTTGTGGATCTTTTGTAGATCCATTTATGGTCCTAAAGTACAGTACTTTCACACCGATCAGCCCAATCACTTGCCATAATCCTACATTCCATGCAAAGAGCAAGCACATTGAGATTGCTCATCATTTTGTGAGGGAGAAAGTGCAAGCCAAAGAGATCACACTCCAACATGTGTCATCATCAAGTTGCTTGACTTAACACCGGCAAATCTAGCCATGTAGAATATTGTACATTTTTGTCTATCATTGGATTCCACATATGTATGGCTGAAGTGCCACATTGAAATCCACACCTAATGTAGGTTAGCTCGAGTCAAGAGAAGTGGTTGTGTCTATTTGGTAGCCATCCCTACTTTATAGGATCTAGACCTTGATTTGATATGAGATTTTGACCAACCATGCACCTACCAAGCATGACTCTAGATTTGAGGAGTGTGAAAAATTGCCAACATCGGCAAATCTAGCCATGTAGAATATTGTACATTTTTGTCTATCATTGGATTCCACATATGTATGGTTGAAGTGCCACATGGAAATCCACAACTAATGTAGGTTAGCTCGAGTCAAGAGAGGCGGTTGTGTCTATTTGGTAGCCATCCCTACTTTATATAGGATCTAGACCTTGATTTGATATGAGATTTTGACCAACCATGCACCTACCAAGCATGACTCTAGGAAATAGACTAGGGTTTCATTTTAGGGAAAAAAGGATGAGTTAACTTCCTTTTTACATGCTGGAAATTCACCTAACTTTACAAAGGAAGTGAGTTTTGCTATGTATTCCTAGCTCACATAGTGAGAAGAGAGATTATTTTTGGAGCTCATTGGCAATCTTGAGTTTGTCCTCTCTATGTACATTGATTTTGTGAACCAAATGAAACCATCACTTTGAGTACTTCAAACACTATTCAAAATCTGTACATCAGGCTGCTCTTCACACATGTGGGCTCAGATTTGTGTCTATGATCTTTGTTTTGATTATCAATGCTTGTTGTTTGTCAACTTGCTAAGCTAGAATCAATTTTTGATGACTAGTTGTTTGATAGATTGTTAAGCAAGTACATAATCACTCTTGTGGATCTTCTAAGATCCATTTATGATCTAAAAAGTATTGTACTTTCACAGATTTTGGCTCTTCTACACAATGTGTGGATATCCTTGGAATGTTCTTGAAGCTTGGTCTACAAGTACACCGATGATTGGAGCTAAAGTAATCGGATTTCATTGGTTGCATCTATCAACATCCAATCTGTTAAGAATCAGATTTGATCTGATATGTTTTTATTGTAAGCCCAAAATGTAGTATTGCAATTAACTGTACCGGTCATTTGTCCCGTAAATGGCTACTTGGATAAGCTGACTAGCCATACAGAGGAAAACTTACTCTGTACAGTGTTATTTCTAGTACTTGCCATATTCAGGGGCTTGTCCTAAGTTTGTCACTCGAATTTGGCCATGTTGGGCCCAACCTTTAGTTTGGCAAGTGGTAGGCCAATTTTAGGACACCTGTCTTTTTCATGCAAATTGTGGACACAATTTTCTTTGTTATACATTAAGCTTTTGTTGTGCCATCTTTGAGAGCTTGTGAGGAGTGTCTATGGTGATTGATTGATGTAATCTACATATTGCACTAGATCTTAACAAAACTTTAACATGGTATTAGAGCGTCAAGGTGATGTAAGAATGCAAGATCTAGTGGAGCTATGGGATAGCGTCTTTCAATAGGAGAAATAGAACTCAAAGGGTCTCAAGAGAGAGGACTCCATACGGGGTTTCTGCAATCCGGATGGTAGGAGACTAAAAAATTCCTTCGATCAGAGCTTCAAGAAAGATCAGAATGATCGTTGTAGGTGGATTCCGGGGAGAATTCATAAAGAATCTTGTAGTTTCGGTGGTTTCAGGAAAATCGTATGTGTTGGCTTCATAATTGGCTAAAATCATAGTTTGGTGGTACAAAAAAAGAACCTATTTTTCATTGTAACTTTTGGTAGTACATTTCACTTTTTGGGGATTTGGGAGGGAGCTTGAAAGATGCTACCCACAAGTTAATGCAATGAAGGCATCCTAGTGGACCCACTTTAGAATGTTAAACAATAAACTGTTTTTGAGTGCATTTCTACCCAAGAAAGGTAGTGTCCTTGACAGTCCATGTTGTACCACCAAACCATGCTTTTAGCCAATCCATTGTGTGGACAACCGTTTGGTGCAACAGGGCTTGCATGGGTATGCAAAGAGTAGTGATGGAGAGCCATGGAAATGGAGGATGAATGATCCAAGCTTATGGATCATGGTTGAATGCTTATCCACCAAGGAGGCCTATAAAGCCATTATACTCTCTATTTCAATAGTGATAAAGAGCAAAGAAGTCATATTTTATGAAGATCGACATTCAACCTTGGAAGGGGCCGAGCTCAAGGCATCTCAAGATGCATCTCAAATCATATCTATTGAAGATTATCAAGATGTGAAGGGGTCAAGGTTTGAGGAGGAGTCTCCTCAACATATGATTTCAAGGGGATCTTCAAGATTGATGGCCAAGTCTTTATGGATCATCTTTTATGATAAAGAGAGACAAGTTTTAGGTGGTATTCACTTCAACATATTCTCTCATGCTTCTCTTTCATAACCTGATGTACTATCTTGCTTTATTGAGATTTCTACATTTCAAAATTCATGTAAGGCAATTCTAGTTTTGGATGATGCCTATTGTATGGACATATTTCTTGTCATTGATGGCTTATATATTTTTCCAAAACATTTTAAAAGCAAGATATTGTGAAAAATACAGATCCTAAGTGGATCTAAACTCCAAGATCATTGGCTTGAATGCTTGCACTCCAAACTACATAAGCTAGGAATTGGCAACACATTCTATGCTACCTAGAATGCAAAGAACTTGATCAAAAAGCATTTATCACAAATGGAAACTTCCATAAACATCAAGTGCGGCCCAAAATAGCATTATACAGTCCATAATACATCAGCCTACCACTTTTGGAAAGCACCTAAGATCATACACAATAGCTTGAAAACAATACACACAACAATGCTCTCAATGGAGGAAGAAACAATGACAATGATCTATTGATCTCAATGAAGCATACAAAAGGTTTCTCCAACCTGTTCTCCACGACTTCCCTACTATTTATGGATGAGGAAGATGACTCTCTCTCCTCTCTCTAGAAGGTACTTGACCCTAGATATTCCCTATATAGGAAAAATAGCTAAAAATGGCTTATATGACCAAAATACATCAAAATGGTCTCATTTTGAAGGGTATGAAGTTTGACACTTCATCATACTGAAAAAATACAGTAAATAAAAACATTGTGGCCTGGTTCACACGTGTGAAACTCCAGAACCAAAACTATTTACAATTTTAGCCAATTTAGGCCTCAAACTAGCTAGGAAATGTTGACAATTTTCACACTCCCTCTTCAACATTGGATGCTAGTTTCAACATAGTCTTTGAGCACATTCCTAGATTAGATCTATGCATTAAATATAGGTCCTTTCCCAATGGTTTGGTGAAGATATCAGCCACACACTCCTTTGAAGAGACATGTTGAAGCTCCACCTCTTTGGCAATGACTTGATCTCTCACAAAATGGTGAGCAATCTCAATGTGCTTGCTCCTTGCATGAAAAACAGGATTGCTTGCCAAGCTTTGGGCTGAAAGGTTATCACAAAGTATGATTGGAGTCTTCTCTGGTTCCAGCAAGTGAAGATCCAATAACATCCTCTTGATCCAAAGAATCTCCTTGGTGCATGTTGTTAATGCCTTGTACTCGGCTTCGGTGGAAGATAGAGAGATAGTTGGTTGCTTCTTTGATAGCCATGAGACCACTCCATCTCCAAGATAGATTGCAAAGGCACTTGTTGACTTCCTATCCATTTGATCACCTGCAAAATCTGAATCTGAAAATCCACAAAGGTTAGGTGTAGTACCTCCATACAAGATGCCAAAATCTCTAGATCCCGAGATGTATCTAAGTACTCTCTTTCCTAGCTTCCAATGAGCCTCACTAGGATCTTGCATAAATTGACTTAGTTTACCAACCACAAAGCTTAGATCAGGTCTTGTGATGGTTAACCATATAAGAGATCCTATTAGCTTTCTATAGAGAGTAATGTCCTTGAAGGATCTTTCATTACTTCTTGTAGTTAGCTTTACATTTGATTCCATAGGAGTAGAAACAACTTTACAATCTTCCATATGAAACCTTTTTAGAATAGAGTTAACATACTTTTCTTGACATATGAATGTAGATTTAGAAGTTCTAATAATCTCTATTCCTAAGATATAATGAAGTTTACCAAGATCTTGAATTTCAAACTCTCTTTTGAGTGCCATCTTGATTTCATCTATATCTAGATTGTTACCACCACTTAAGATAATGTCATCAACATAGATCAAAAGTAAAGTGATATCATTTTCATTCAATCTAAAGTAGAGAGAATGATCATACTCACTCATAACAAAGTTTTGAGAAAGTAAGAAGGAATTGAGCTTAGCATACCAACTCCTTGGTGCTTGCTTTAGCCCATACAAACTCTTTTGGAGATAGCACACATGATTAGGCTCATCATGTGAAACATAGCCCTCGGGTTGCTCCATGTAAATATCTTCTTCAAGATCACCATTCAAGAAGGCATTAGTAACATCCATTTTCCACATATCCCAATCATAAAGAGTTGCAAGAGAGATTAGGATTCGAATAGTTACCATCTTTGCCACGGGTGCAAAGGTCTCATCATAGTCAATACCATATTCTTGAGCATACCCCTTTGCCACCAACCTTGCCTTGTACTTGTTGATTGATCCATCTTGATTTGTCTTGATCTTGAAGATCCACTTACAACCAATTGCCTTCTTGTCCTTTGGAAGCTTTACCAACCTCCATGTGTTGCTTTTGATGAGTGCTTGATGCTCATGATCCATGGCTTGGATCCATTCCTTCTTTTGAATTGCTTCACCTACACAAGTTGGTTCATCAAAAGAGGTAAGAAAAGCAAAGTTAGAGTTGTCCACCACTTGCTTTCCTTTTTCATCATAGGTTAGCCTTGATGGCTTAGCCCTTTGCCTTTGAGTCTTCCTTGAAGTTTGCTTTGGAGTGGCATCTTCATCTTCATCCAAGACATCTTGCACATCATGATGATTAGTAGGCACATCAACATCAACATCAATAACATTGGAAACATTCTCTTCATGAAAGATGACATCCCTACTTATGACAACTTTCTTTGTAGAAGGAATGTACACTTTGTAAGCCTTGCTTACTTCACTATAGCCAACAAACACACCCTTCTTTGATGAAGGATCTTCTTTAGTTCTATCATCAAGTGTGATATTGACAAAACATGTACATCCAAAGATCCTACAATGCTTGACACTCGGCCTTCTACCATAAAGAACCTCATGAGGAGTTTTACCATCCAAGGAAGAACTTGTCCATCTATTACATAGATAGTTAGCACATGCTAAAGCTTCCCCCCAAAAAGACTTAGCAAGATTAGCATGTAGTCTCATTTCCTTGGCACATTCACAAAGGGTTCTATTCTTCCTCTCGGCCACTCCATTCTGTTGTGGAGTCCTAGGACTAGACATCTCCCTCTTAATCCCATGTGCTATACAAAAGTCTTTGAACCTATTTGAGGTGTATTCCCCTCCATTATCAGATCTTAAGCATTTGATCTTTGTATTGAATTGGTTTTCCATTTCATTCTTGAACTTGACAAATGCAGCAAACACTTCATCCTTACTTTTAAGAAGATAGATCCAAGTATACCTACTAAAGTCATCAATGAAAGTTGCATACATCTTTGCCCCACCATTGCTAGTTGTACTAGAAGAATGAATATCAGAATGCACAAGTTGAAAAGCTTCTTTAGATCTAGAAGTAGATCTAGAATAAGCAAGTCTATGAGATTTGGACAAGGCACAATGTTCACAAACACTATTGTTTGCAACAAGACTTTTAGGGAGACCAAGAACAAGCTCTTTCTTTGCCATTACCTCCAAAGATTTGAAGTTGGGATGGCCCAACCTCTTGTGCCAAACTTCTTGGTTTGTCAATTGCTCCCTAGCCATACATCCTTCATGATTAGAGATCACACATGCATCAAGCTTGAAAAGTTTACCATGCCTCCTACCTTGAGCAATCAAGGATCCACATTTACTTATCAAACATGCATCTCCAATGAACTCCACATCAAGTCCTTTGTCAATCATTTGACTTACACTAAGCAAATTCTTAGTGATTGAAGGAATGTACAAAACATTTTCAAGATTTGCTTTTCTATTTGTTGAAAGGGAAATAGGAATAGTGCCTATGCCTTTGATGTCACATTGACCATCATTTGCAGTGTAGATGATGTTACCTTCTCCCTCATAAGACAATAAGGATGTAAAGTATTCCTTATGTCTTGTCATGTGAGATGAGGCTCCACTATCAATCCACCAAGGATCATTATCATCTAGGTTGGCTAACAAACTTGAAGTCATAACAAGTGATTCACATGTGTTATGTTCTTCCTCATCTATTGTAAGATTTCCTTGCCTCTCTCCTTGCTCTCTTTTCTTCTTATAACATTCATTTGCAAAATGACCTTTTATCCCACAATAAAAGCACTTGAACTTTGACTTATTGTTCTTAGTAGAAGAGGAAGAGGAAGAGTGATCATCATGATCAAAGTTACCACCTTTGGACCATTTCCCTTTGCCTTTACCTTTGCCCTTGAATTTGCCTTTTGTGAAGAAAGCCTCTTCACCTCCACCTTGCAAGGATGCACCATCAAGCTTTGATTGCAACCTATGTTCTTCAGCCAATAAGATTTCTTGCAAGTCAACCACACTTGGCAAGACTCTTTGAATGGCAAAACTTTGCACAAGGTTAGCATGTTCATTTAGCAAACCATTCAACATAACTTGGACTATTTCACCATCTTTTATGTTCTCATCAATGCATGCTAAATCATCACTTAGGGACTTAACTCTCAAGATAAATGCATGAGCACTTTCACCCTCTCTTTGCCTACTAGAAAATATTTGTCTCCTTAGGGTCAATACCCTAGATGTGGACTTTGATTCAAAGAGCTTCTTTAAGGCATTCCATGCCTCACTTGCACTTTGACACTTTCCAACTTCCTTGAGAAGTTCATTTGTAACATTCATTTTAATGATATGAAGAGCCCTTTTGGCCTTCTTATCAAACCTTTGTTGCTCTTGAAGTGTGAGAGGTCTCTCTTCAATTTCTGCAACTATGTCCATGAGTTCATTCAACTCAAGTAAGGACTCCATCCTCACTTTCCAAGTAGAGTAGTTTGATGAACTCAACCTTTCACTAGACTCTAGCATGATCCCACCATTGGAAGCCATGATTCTAATGTTTCTTCAACTTTTAGGTTCTGTCCTAAAGCACTTAGCACTCACTTTTCTCTCAACAAATGATAGATAAAGAGATCTATGAAGATTTAGGACCCTAAAACACTTCTATCTTGAACCTAGATGGTTTCCAAGCATAGAAAGGAAGATTGAAACACATGCAACACTTTGCACACACTAAGAATGGATTACAAAATCAAACCAACCTGAACACACTCTTGCTTAAGCTCTCAAACTTTCCAGCAAGTGACCAAATCAAGTTATGGTGTGAAGAGTTACTTGCATTCTTAGAAAATACCCAAAACTAGGATGCCAAGATTACCTAGTAATGAACAAACTTGATCAACATATGATCAACACACTAAGATATTGATTCAACCTGTAAAACCACATGTAAACCACACTTCTAAAAGTTTATAAACTCCAGCAAGTGATAAATACAAGATTTAGAGGTGAATGAATGAGCACACTTAGTGAATCACAAGACTAGCTTCACTATCTTGTCAAATCTTGGTGTTTAGATGTAGATCTAAGATCACTTCACATGAGAATGTTCCTCAACCTGTTAAGAACCTGAAAACACACTTGCATAATGGTTAACACCTTCCAGCAAATGCTCCAATCAAATTACATAAGGAGAGTTACTTACATGCTCAACAAAGTACACCAAAATTTATGCCAAAATTGATGACAATCTTTACAATATGCTCTTCACAATGGAGCTTACAATATGTTCACCCAAAAAAGGGGATCTTTCATCCAAATGGGAGCTTTGCTCAGCCTTTAGGAGAATTACAACTCACTCAAAAGAGCATTTGTCATCCACTTAAGGAGAAGTTTCATCCACTTAAGGAGAGTGTTCATCCAAGAATGGAGATTGTCAACAATAGGATTGAAAAGAACATTGTTAGTATTGAATATGCACAAGCCTCACAATCACAAATGATTAGGTGTTATGATCTGATCCAAAATAGTTTCTTTTCAGCCTCTGATCTTCAATAGACCTGAAATATGCTTTTGATCCACAAGTTCAACTCACAAAACAAAGGTTAGTAAGATTTGATCAACAAAGCAATGCAAAATCATGCTAGAACTTGATCAAACATCCAAATATCACCAAAAATGGAATACTTACTGTAAATAGAAGCCAACCAGCTCTGATACCATGTGAAAAATACAGATCCTAAGTGGATCTAAACTCCAAGATCATTGGCTTGAATGCTTGCACTCCAAACTACATAAGCTAGGAATTGGCAACACATTCTATGCTACCTAGAATGCAAAGAACTTGATCAAAAAGCATTTATCACAAATGGAAACTTCCATAAACATCAAGTGCGGCCCAAAATAGCATTATACAGTCCATAATACATCAGCCTACCACTTTTGGAAAGCACCTAAGATCATACACAATAGCTTGAAGACAATACACACAACAATGCTCTCAATGGAGGAAGAAACAATGACAATGATCTATTGATCTCAATGAAGCATACAAAAGGTTTCTCCAACCTGTTCTCCACGACTTCCCTACTATTTATGGATGAGGAAGATGACTCTCTCTCCTCTCTCTAGAAGGTACTTGACCCTAGATATTCCCTATATAGGAAAAATAGCTAAAAATGGCTTATATGACCAAAATACATCAAAATGGTCTCATTTTGAAGGGTATGAAGTTTGACACTTCATCATACTGAAAAAATACAGTAAATAAAAACATTGTGGCCTGGTTCACACGTGTGAAACTCCAGAACCAAAACTATTTACAATTTTAGCCAATTTAGGCCTCAAACTAGCTAGGAAATGTTGACAATTTTCACAGATATTGTATCATCAAAAGTATGCTCTTAGACTTAGTAAGAGCAAGGTTGAGCTTGTTGCTCAAAATTTGAAAAATCATGTTTTCACATGTTTTGAGGCAAATTGTAAACTTCTCTTCAGATTAAGTAGTGAAGCATCCAAAGAGGACACTTACATCCTTGAGCAAGTATTTAGCCTCAAGAAGATCAAGATTTCATTTGATATCAATATTAGATTTATCATGGATATAGTTCGTTGTATGTGAACTAGTCAAGCTAGAAAGCATAATCTTGATGATCATCATTTTTTCACATCTTATGATCTCGATCTCTATGATCCTTATGAGGCTTGGAAGCCTTGGATTTCTCTATTTATGGTGCAGCCATCATGAAGTGGAGCTTTCAAATCAAAGGCCATCATCAAGCATGGAGGAAGCACATGGTCATAGTGGCATATTGGTGGAGTACTCTTCAAAGATATTGGCAAGAGATTTCTACCAAAGAGATCTTATCATGGATTTGGTGAAGTGCTGCTATGATGGATCCGTTTGCTGGTTTTTTACTTCATATACATTCAAAAGGATCCACTCAAAAAGTTTCACAAATTCCTTGATCTTACCAAGCTAGTTTTTGAGGAGTGTGAAAATTGTCAAAATCTATCTTGGTTGTTTTGTGTCTTTTAGTTTGTGAGAAAAAGATCACATGTGTGGAGCATGTTCCCACATGTACAAAAAGTCAAAATAGTTTATGATGTTCACTTTAGGGGTATCACAAAGTTTTTATATCAAGCACCTTGGTGTAGAATTGTGATAGGGCCAAAAATTGGCATAGATGGCAAATTGGTCAAATCCACATGTAATGCCAATATTGAGCCAAAAGTCATTTGTGATGCAAACTCGAGCTATGTAGGCTAGTAAATAGAATTGTGACACTTGTATTAATGTAGTTTGTTGAGTGATGAAGTCAAAGTGTTGGCTTTGGTCAAGGGGTCCAATAGGAATTGAGAAATCTTGAAGAAGGGTCCAATAGAATTGTAGGATGGATGCATCACTCATCCAATAACATTAGAGAGGCTAGGATTAGGGGTCCAATAGCATGCAAGGAGGACTCTCCATGAGTTTTATATGTACTTCATTTGTGAATCCTAATGCAAGTTGAGTTTTTGAGTCAATCTTTGTATGGCGAGATTTGCTTGTTCAATCTTCTCTCTCTACCCGAGTAGAATTAGATCTATTCTCTCTCTACCCGAGGAGAGGAGCTTAATTATTACTTAGGGTTTTCAAGAAGCACTTCCTCTCATGTGTATGTACTTTGGTCATCAACAAGCATCCATATTTGCCTCTATGCCTTGGGTGTTTTTGATCTAGATCTTGGAAATCAATCTAGAATCCATCAACAAGTACATAAGCTTGCTTAGGAGAATACAGAATTGCAATTAGGAGTTATTGACCCCTTACCCGAGTACGTCTTAGAAAACATAAATGATATTATGAAAGACTCTGGGAGAGATCCTCGAGTACTGTATGATAGAGAAGTTATAGCCCAAGAACTCCATAAACAAGCTAGGTACTAGTATCAAGAACCGTACATCTCAAGAAAGCGAGGGGCATATAACCCTTTATAGGCTATGCCTCTGGAGGCCTAGAAAACCTCTATTAGCCGTAAAGGTATGGATTGGTTGATAAAACATGCTAGGGATCATCTGGTTAATATTAGTTTCAGGACATGTCCAATCATCCTCATAGTAGCACGACACTGAACATATGGTGTCGCTATATCCGGTTATGTTGTTTTCTTATCAGCATTGATCCCCGGGGTAGAAGATACCATAACATCTATCAGTCATCTCCTCATATTTGTATGTGAAGGACATAGAAGATTACTCGGATATTGTCAAAGGTTGTGAGATTTTGGCATACATAAAGAGCAACTATCGTATGTTAATCAACAGTGATAGTTTGCTAATCAAAAATTACAATGTGCTTGTCAATAATTGTAACATTATGTGTAACACACTAGAAATGAAAACTTTGCACTCAAGGGCTCTATATTAGAACTGAATACCATAATCACTAATCTTCCGATCTCAAACCAAAATAAGTTAGAATCATTGGAGATTTTACAATTCAAAAGATTGAAATCTGTTGCTGATGTAGAAGTTATCAAAAAGGCAATAATGAAAAAAGAAAACGAAAAAGGGTACGAAGAAGAATATTGATGACTTATCGTTATACAACATCAATCAAAAGAAAAGAATTCAAACTTTCAAGTATGATTGTTATTCAAGCTTGATTCCAACTTGTTTATTTGAACTTGTTCATTCTTCAAAATTGCCCAAAAGGTCAATCAAGAGGTCCTAGACCGGTTCAAATTAGTAGTCATAGGCTTAGGGTAATTGTCATAGATGTATGTTCGAATTTTTTTTCTTTTGAGCACTGCACTACAGGCTATTATATATATGTATTGAATCCGCATGGCACACACATAGAAGAGCCAGACATTCAAGTATTCAATTTTCAAAGGAGTCCTCAAGTGATCATCATAAACATGTCTTCTACAGTTGTGGATCCTGTTGTAAAGGTAGGAAGTCGAGTCTCGAGTACTGCAGATCATGAATCTATTCTCTTGCAAGTAACTAGTTTCTTAGCTACAACTAGTTGACTGATATGTTGTTTGTGAGACAAACTTAATGTTTTTCTTTTTGGCGTCAGGATGGATCGGGATCGATCGTAGATCTGGAGCTGTGGGCATACAACCAGTGGGTTGCCTTTGAAATAGTCTACCTGACTTCTAGTTCAGAATCTTTGGAAATCCGAGACACGGGACTGGTCAAGGACAAATGGTACCAATATCCCAAGAAGAACAAGGAAATATCTGCTCCCAATGGTACAATTATAAATCCTGGATCACCTGTGACAATCTCCCCTTGTGGCAGACAAAATGCTTTCTCGGGAACAGACACTACAAGAATTGCCACGATTTTCGACGGGATTTCCGACGTAAAATCGCGTTTGAATTTTTTCTTGAATCGAAGCGGGCGTCGAAAAATGCGTCGCTATAAGGTTGTCAGAATCCGTTGCATTAAAAATCTGTCGGAATTCGACGCCAAGCCCAAAACTGGCAATCGGCCGATAAAAACGAACTGGAGAACATGCCACGTGGAACAAAACAACGAAAAAAAAAATTCTTTTTTTTTCTGCCACGTGTCGCGGCCATCATAATCCGACGTCCACGTGGGAAAAAAAAAACTCGCAAACAAATTTTCACTTTTTTTTTCTGCCACATGGACGTGGGATTCCGACATCCATGTGGCCGGACCGTCGGAATCCGACGTCCACGTGGCAAAAAGAAAACCGTGTCAAAAACCAAACATACTCCAATCGACAGAAATTTGAAGTGCATACGAAAACCAAATGATTACGACAAATGACATAGATGAAACGAACTGAAAATAGATGAAGCCATACCTAGTTCTGACTACATATGCATGTAGCCGGAAAGCGAAGAAGTGCTAGTCATGAATGCTTCAATTGATTCTACTATGTTTGTCACTTTGCTTCTGTCCTTTGCTAGGACAGAACTGCTCTCAACTAGAACAGCCATGAGGGCTCTCCCATTGACAATAAATCAGTGAGTTCTCAATGGTCGTTGATAGATCAGCTTTAGACAATAGTTGCAAGCTCCCTTTTCATGGTCGTGAAGGCTCAATTAGCTGAGTCTTTGATCTGACAACCAGCTTAGTGATGGCTTTCCTTCATATCTAATACTCATAGGCATAGTGAAGGCTTGCAAAGTAGTAACAGCGATGAGGCCAAAATTGGAAGATAATTGGCTCAAGGCGTAAACAGAGAAAGCCAGATCGGGTTTGGTACAAATTGTGAGGTACATCATACTACCGATTAAGTTCTGGTAGGGTATACTTGCCATCTTCTGTTCTTTCTCTTCCATTTTTGGGAAATCCTGCTTCGTGAGCTTGGCTCCAGCTATCATTGGTCCAGCTCGGCTCCGCGAGTCGTTCGTCCTTTGAGTCAAGACACGTTGACTTTCACGTCGCGACAAAGTTGTAGGAGTTCACCATTTCTGACACTCCCTCTTGAACCTTGCAACTTTGCACGTTTAATCCAATTGTCTTTCTTTGCTTGGAAAAGAGTGACTTGTTAAGCGGCTTTGTGAGTAGATTTGTAGTCATGTCTTCTGATTTTATGTACTGGACCTGGAGCTCTCCTTTCGAGATTAAATCTTGAATGTGGTGGTACTTTAGAGGTATGTGTTTTGTCTTTGAATGGAAGATAGGATCCTAGGACAGATAAATGGCACTTTGAGAGTCCATCATCATCATGCATGGCCCTTCTTGTGGTATCTCGATTGCTTCTAGCATCATCTGTAGCCACACTACCTCATTCGCCACCTTTGAAACTACGACGTATTTAGCTTCACAAGAAGATTGAGCTACAAGGTTTGCTTTTTGCATATCCAGCTGATTGCAGCTCCGCACACTATGGTACATCCTCCAGTTATGGACTTGTTGTCATCTTTGCAGCTCGCCCAACTTGCATCATTGTAGTGGTGCAGCTCAAATTCTTTTATTTCATTTTCTACTCTGTAGGTAAGTCCCATATTTTGGGTACCCTTCAGATACTGTAGGATTCGTTTTGCCATTTGCCAATGTGCCATGCTAGGATTGGAAGAGAATTGGCCTAAGGCGTAAACAGAGAAAGCTAGATCGGGTCTGGTATAAATTGTAAGGTACATCAGACTACCGATTAGGTTTTGGTAGGGTATACCTGCCATCTTCTATTCTTCCTCTTCCCTTCTAGGTTCGTTTTGTCGCTGCTCGAACTTTTCTTGTTCATGGGGTTGATCCTCTGTTTTCTGCTGCTCTGGAGTCTCCGGTTCTGATTCTGATTTGATGTCTGTCCTCGGTCTCCCTCTTGAATGGGAAACAGTGTGAAGATCTCATGGCCTCTTTCGTATTTCAGTCCAGGGAATGTGGACTCATCGAACTTCACATCTCTGCTCAAAACAAACTTTTTCGTTGTTGGGTTGTAGAGCCTATACACATGTGTTCTATTCGAGTAGCCGACCATGATTGTTTGCTTAGATTTGTCATTGAGCTTGCTTCTTTTTTCTTTTGGAATGTGCTTGCTGCATATCCAAACACTTGTACGTATGACAGATCAGGCTTTCTGCTTGTCTACATTTTGTATGGTGTTTTGTTTTCCAGCATTGTCATTGTAGATCTGTTCTGCAGGTGTACATCTGCAACTATTGCCTCAGCCCAGAACTGACTTGCAAGTCAGTTCTGGCCAAGTTAGTTCTGGCCAAGTCAATTGCCAAGTCAGCCTAGAACTGACTTGGCAATTGAGCCTGTGCCATAATGCATATGGCTCCTTCGTCTAGTGTTCTGTTTCTTCTTTTTGCAACAACATTGTATTCTGGTGTGTATGCAGGAGTAAACTGGTTTTCAATCCCTTGTTCTTCGCAAAATCTTGAGAATTCTTTACTTTTATATTCACCTCCATTGTCAGATCTAAGGATCTGTATCTTTTTTGAGGTGTGTCGCTTTGCAAATGCCACAAACTTCTTGAAGGAATCAAACACTTTGGATTCATTTGAAGAACTCATTATAGCAAAATGGTGTTAGATAGAACCATAGAAATCTGTATTGATCAAAGAATAGCCATTTGATAACATTCAATACAAATCTGCAATGCACCATGGATTTCCAGTGAAGTACAGCACCTGCACTACCATTCTAGATTATAGAGAAATAAGAGAAGCCATAATGCCCTCTAAAAACACCAAAACTAATCTATCTCCTACAACTCAAAATGCGAATGTCTGAATGTTGAGAATTAGGAAAAACTGGAAAATAGGGTGCCCAATAGCCAGTAGAATGCTGCCAAAACATGATCAGTAGTTAGAACGACCATAAAGAAAAAAGAAAGTTCATTGAAAAGAAATACAGTCCAATTGCTGGCTGCAGGAGATGTGCTGACTGACTGAAATCCTCCATTCTTCAAGTAGTAGATCGTGGTCATCCGGCTGTAATCATCTACGAACGTTAGAAAGTATCTCGAACCTGGAAGCGAATCCGTCTTCATTTTGTGAAGATTATTAAAATATTATCTTCCTATCTTGAGTTTGGGGTCATGTCCATGATGATTTCCACTAAAATTCATGTTGTACATAAAAGGAGTGTGAATTGAGCACATATCCTTCTAGTGTAGCTCAAATTTGAGTTAGATAGGTTCAATTATGATGACATGTAGATGTTTAGATAGCATGCAAAGTCTTATTGTATGCATGCAAGCCACATGCAATCAGTGCATGCAACATGCAAAGTAGTTTCAGTGATCTACACATGTCTAGGCAGTTTCATGAGTTGACATGCAGTACATGCAACATACATGCATGCAGTTACACATGTGGATCTTTGGTAGGTGGATTAGTTCAGTTAAGTGGACTTTTCATGCAACTCCACTATAGGAATTCGAGTCTCTCTCATGTAGGAAAAGATGGGCATGTTTTGTCACATTGTGAATATTGAGATTTTGGTGTTTTGGACTCATTCTCTCTCTACCCGAGTTTTCTATGCTTGATTTTCTCTCTCTACCTGAGAGCAGCCTCTTTTTCCCATACTGAACACTTAGAATTTTTTCTAACATTCATTTTTCATAGTGAAGAGTTAGATTTTTTCATCTGATGTATGCCATTGTGCTCTTGCCTTAGATTTTTCAAGCATACTATTCTTTGATCAATCTTGTGCAATCAGAACACCTCAGTAAGATCCCGTAGGGTGTGTGGTGAAATTCACACGTGCTAAAAACTTCACATGGTATCAGAGCTTCATGCTTTGAAGAGGTGACGGTGTATACATCAGATCATCAGTGTTTTTGCTTGTAGGAACTCGGATTTGGGAGAGGGATTCAAACTCGCTGAGAAACAAGCAATCTGAGGATCAAAAGTGGATCAAATCATGGCTAATCTGATCTAGCGGAGCTCTGTACGAATAGAGAGCCCACACGTGTGAAATCAGCCCTCATTAATGAGTGCTACTTCTCAAGGAATGATCCAAATTTGATGTTCTATAGCTTGTTGGATAGGTATTGAAGAGTAGAATGTATTGCTCTTGTTTCTAAATCAATATGATTTGTTTTTAGAAGAGTTTTAGGTAGTCAGAGATTTTGAGAGGGTACTCAACTCATGAGATATGCCAAAGTGAGCACACATCTGTCTTTTTCACCATTTTCATCAATTTTCACTGTCAATCAAGTAGATGTGGTGGCCAAGTCGTTATAGATTTACACAAAAGCGATGAATTACGTAGTATAAAAGGTTTGATCATTCCCCAAGAGAGAGAATAATCTCATCCTTTGCATGGTAAATGTATGTATGATGGTAAACAGACTAGAATGTATAGAATTCACAATGAATACCACAGCGACATAACTGGTTATCCAAAGATATTTGGGTAAATTGGCATCCAGGAACACCAATGATGAAACGATTTGGTCAAGGTCTACAATTGTAAATATTACTTTATCTTCCAGGCTCTTTAGACATCAGGTAAAAAGTCAGAACAGACAGCAACTAGCAAATATCATCAAGCAGAATCACATTGGCTAATGATTTTTCTTAATCAAACACAAAAATTTAGTTCTTATTGCAGAAAGCAAACAAATCAAAACATCAAACAATCTCATTATCTAAATACATAGCTCATTCAGAGTTTGAAGGAAGTTCTGCTATGCTTAACAGCTTCGGCTAATTCCCTGCACACATTGGTCAGAATTGTTACTTGCTGGTGTCGCATGAAAATCCATGTTAGAGTAACTAAAATTCAGTATAATGTAAGAAATGTGTGTGACACAAACAGAACAGTATCACAATCAATCACAAATCATACAGAGTGTATTCGCACAATTGATAAGAAGTAATTATGTGAAAGATAGCAGAGGGAAAGAATGCTCAAGCTATAGGAACTTGCTCTTCACTCTCCATTGATACTCAGCACTGCGTAGAAATGCATATGTACAGTGGCACAAAGTGCTGTCCTTATAGGAATGTTCTTCAGCCTCAATGTCACTTAGGAACCGTCAAATCTTGGTTCTGAACTTCTATTGCGTCTCTTATAGAACGTTGCAACTTCTACTCAAAATATGAATTTACAAAGTGCATAATAGGCCTTTACATGAATTTAGGCACTATAGCACATTTTACATATATAGAAATTGAAATTTTTTTACAATATATGACAAAACTTGGATAATGTGAGATCATAAGACTCCACATATCCCCTTCCTCAACTATGCAGCAACTCGCAAACAACTGGTTTATGTCCTTCTCTATCGCTTTCGACTGGCTGGCTTGCTGTGGAAAATGGCCTTGGCTCGGGCTTCGTTTTCTGCATTTACTTGCTCCAATGTCATTCCTTTTGTTGCCAGAAAGTAATTGTTCTTCTGGTTATAGTCTTCTTGGAATGACAAGTTCGGATAACCCCCCATTCCTCGATTGCCCATTGGTGCAAGGGGGTTATCAATTAATGTATTAACAAGATGCGTATACGAACTATCCTTGGCCAGGATTTCAGACATCTTAGCAGAAAGGACAGTTAGTGAAAGGGCAGCATATGTATATTCAAGAAATTTTGCTTTAATGTACAGTTGTTGAACATACAAAAGGGCATGCGAAATAAGAGAAGCAATATTTACATGGCTGTAAGTGTAATACGGTCTAGTTATTGGATTAGTGGAGCGAAGTATATTATTTGTTTTTACTTCCTCCAAATAACGAGAATAGTTAGCTTCCCAATCTGTGTAGATTTCCCACAAATCAGGGATAGTAACTAATGAGTAACTCGGGAAGAAACTGATTTAGTTCACATCAAAAATGTTAACTGATTCTAATTTATTCAAATACTCATCCAGAGCTGGAAAAATATTATTTTTGAATGTTCTTAGGTATTCTAAAATGTATATATACAAGGATCCTCCAGTTAGTCTAGACCAAAGAGTATTTATGATAGAAAAAGTCCAAGGGTTTTTCCATTGTTCTTTTGTGTAGCCAAAAAGTTTAGGTAAGAAAAGGTAATCCATTCTCCATTGGAGTTCTGGACTACAAAAAGGTGGAAGAAAGAATGTTAGTTCCTGATGAAATGTCTGAAATTCTGACCTTAGTAGTGAGTACACAATCTTGTTTTTCTTTACAACTGCTCCACTTGGTGACGCCTGAGCTTGATATGGAATGATGCTTAACGCCTCAGGTTGGTCTTCAGCAATTTGTACCTCTGCGACCTCCTTGGATTCGGTCTGTGTCTCCTGATCCTTCTGGACTTGCCTAAAGATGGTATCCGTTTGGATGGCCTTTTTTGACATAACCGATGCTGGCTCATCTGTCTGCGTCTCTTGATCTTGGCCTTGTGCTGGTTCTTTCGCATCAAAAATCTGCATTTGGCCTGATTGAAATTTGGCCTCTTCTAACTCTTCCTTCAACTTTTCATAAGCAATCATCTACGGCTACAAATATTGCAGCTGAAAGGTTTGGATCATCTTCTCATGGATTCCCTTCCATGCTACTGGATCAATTCTGTACCTGCCATGAGATACGCAGGCACCTAGTGTGACTTCGGCGCTGATTCGCCATAGTATCACCTCTTCGGCCTGTTTCTTGTATATCTTATTGCCTCTTCTTAACATTTCTGCAGAATTTTGCAGTTGGGCAATTTTATCATGAGCACTGCTGAGTTCGTTACTCAGCTCCGCATTACTACTCTGAAGAGTAGTTTGTACATCCTCCTGCAAAGAATCCTGCAAGGTCTAAAGTTGTTGTTTAAGTAGTATATTTTCACTTTCGAAGGTATTGGACTGCTCTTGCATTTTTTCCAACACTTTGAGCGTAGCGTCCTGCCTTCATTTTGCTTCTTCAAGCTCTATGTTTTTCTTGCTCAGCTCTGCTTGGGCCACTTCAAGTTCTTCGTTTTTATAGGCCAGCTCAGCCTTTGTTTCGCTCAGCTCTGTATCCCTCTGGGTGAGGTTTTCTTGGACTCTTTTATACTTTGATCCCAGCTTTCTGAATACTTTCTCCAAGCTGGCAAGATGCTGAATAGCTGCTCGAGTATCCGGCAGTAGTGTTCCAAAAACCTTTTGATATAGTTCGGCATCGAGGATTGGTGCCTCGACGTCGTTTTCGCTGCCCTGCTGGTCATCAGGAAGCTGTTCTACTCCTTGTGGTACTGGCTCTTGTAGTATATCAGCCTGATTATGCTCCTGATCAGTTGTGTCCTCAGCTTCCTCTTCCGCATCCCTATTTCCGTCTGTGCTGGTCAATAGTATATTGGGATGATGGCGAGATCATTCTCACCGAGCTCCCTTGACTTGATGATGATGATGTGGCTGCTACGGTGATTGCCTTTGATGTCTGCATCTGGGATTCGGCCTCAATTGATGGGGCTAGCTCTGGTAGCACTGGTGCAATCCTGATGTCTTCCTGCACTGTCAGCACACCACCATGCATACATAAAATGCCCATCTGCTGACCTAGCCTGAAAAACTGATTAACTTTTACTAATTTACAGAATTGCTTGAAAGCAATCTGTCCAAAGGCAATCAGCTCTCCATTTAAAGCTCTCAGCAGGTATCCCATATTTGTATTTGAGATAGTGTACTCTTGCTCCGGTAAAAAGATAGAAGCAAGAGCAAATCGAACGAAGCTCTTGAGATTGAGATCTCTAATGTAAGAGAGTTTATATCCCCGTTTCTCAAGATAAGCTTCTTCTTGGAAAACTCTGCTCTCCATGATAAAATCTGGTTTAGTAGCTCGCATACTGCCGTCCATAGGCAATCCTAAGGCACGACAGTAAAATCCTTCTGTAATAACAATCTCTTGATTGCGGACAGTAGTGGAAATATGTTCTTCTTCCGTTTCCCCCAAATTGCAGATAAGCTCATAACACAAATAAGTAAGAATTACTGATGGGTTAAATTGAAGAAGACCTTCAATTCGCGCTCGAACAGCTAGTGGTTGTAATACTGGTATCACTGGCTTTGGGTGAGTTTTGAATACAATTGCCATGGTGCTTGCAGTTGTAAACGAGCAATGGCGGACAAGAGCTTGATCGCAACAACTCGCAAATCGGATAGCAAGAGTGATGGAAAGTGGTAGCGACAACAACTGAAGTGTTTGAGGTTCTAGGCGTATTGATGATATTTCGGTGGATTAGACTAATATTAAATGGAAGCGTGTCCTTCGTTTTGAAGGTACATACTCAATAATAGTCGGAAGGTAAGTGTCGCAATTTTTCGTATTTCTAAAATGTTAAATTCACTTAATACATAGTATTCCAATGTAGTGTCGAGTTTTTCGCAAAGTATAAAATGTAGCGAAGGTCTCGGATTTTTCGCAAAATACAAACAATGCAGCAATGCTTCGGTATTTTTGGCATTTTCAATAGTGTATGATGCTTGCGAGGATGCTGCGCAATTGAGGAGGGAGACATGTGGAGCCATGACTATGGCACTCTACTACATTTTGTCGGCTTTTTAATGCTAAATTATAAACCTTACTTCTTATCGCAGTGCTTAGTATGGTTTTAAGCTATATTTAGTGGTATGAGTCAAATCTGTTTTGTGGCACTAAGACGGCCTTTTACTACTTATAAATCTGGCATATGCCTATGTCTAGCCTTAACTCTTTTCTGGCTTATACAAGGGCAGATCCAATTCCATTTGGAAGGCAGAGCAGTAGTGCACCTCCACGCAACCAGAGCCTCCCACCTTCGCATTTCCTGAAGCCACCTTCGCACTTCTTCTATGTAGTGCATTTTTTTAGTCAAAATCTCAAAATTTCAACAATTACAATCATTGATGCTGATTTTCTAGAAAAAAATGTGCTAGATGTATCTCATATGTGCAAAATCTGCTATTATGCCACTTTTTACTGATATACGAATGTGGCTATGTTAAAGAGTAGCTATGAAATTCTATGGCATGTTCAAATGTCATAATCACTTTTCAAATGACAGTTATATCAGACAAATTAGACCTATTTTTACTATGTTACTATTTTTAGTAAATTTGCTAAATAGCAATAAGCTATTTTTAGCAACACCCATAAGTGAATTTGATGGAAGATAATATCGACAGTTGCTAAGTAGTTTTATTAAATGGCAATTTTTTGCCATATTGTAATGATGAAATGTACTTTATATCATGATTAATAAAAGATGCCCAGGTACCTTTAAGGCACTGACTTAAGTTTCAAGGAAAGATCCTAAGGTTAAGGGTTTGACGACGATCAGTTGCGATTCCCAGTGAAGAGCAGTTTGTGACTTAAAAAATCTTGTTACTGAAAGAAGTGGAATGAAAACGGTAGTTAAAAAAAAATTGTTGATGCAAAGTACAGTGCAGACTTACAAATCAAACTTGTTGGGTTGATGTTAGACAAGTTTTCCGAGTTCCAAATTATAGATATTTTGGTGATTTCCCTTGGTGGGGATGACGGTTGATTATAATGAGTGTCGGTTTGTACGCGATGCTGAGTTGCCAGTTTTATAATGGTTCGTGTTTAATACGAAGTCACGGGTAACACAGACAAGAATGGAAGGAATGGTGATACCTATGAGACAGTTTGACATCTGGGGAAAAATCGGAGTTTCGAAAACCCTAAACTAGGAAAATAGTTTTGGAGGCCAAAATGTTCAAGATAGGCCTTTAGTGAAAAGTTAGTTATGAGGCACCTCCTCTCTCACGTGAAGAAGGCAGAGAAAGATAAAAGAAGAAGGGGGCATTCTACGTAGAGGAGAGGAGATTAGAGACTGTTCATGCAAGAACTGTGTCAAGAGAGATGATCACAGAGCAGTTAATCCCTTAGATTTCCATTGTGGAAGCAACCCAATGTACTCATTGCTTAATGTTTGAAGTAAATACATACTGAATCTTTGTGTGAAAACTAAAGTGCAGATTGAAGACAAAGATCTTTTTGCAATCTGTTTATAGCCGTGGTGAACCAGATCTGATGGCGGTTGTTGCACTAAATCTGAATCCTATTGGACAGTTGAAATGTGGGGTAGTGTGAAGGACTACTTTGCTTGTTGTCGCTCTGAACGGAATAGCTATGGATTAGCTTTATGCGTCTGAAATCTGCCATGAACTGAGAAAATACTTCCATGAAGACCATCGCTGCTTCTGTGGAAGAAGAATCTGATTTTGAAGAGATCATTGCTGCCCTGTTCAACAGAAGACAGAAGATTGTAGACAGCCGCTGCAGATTATCAGAGCATAGGTGACTGTCTGTTGTGATTTAGGTGCATATAGGAGAGATGAGTGCAGATGGCCGATGAGTAGGAGGTTCAGAGGCGTGAAGCCCGTTCCAGAGAAGAAGCTGTGGCCAGACTTGATCCAAACGGCCGTGTGTAGTCCATGCGACAGAGGAGAGTTACCAGCGATTTTTTTTTGTTGACTGAGGAGCGACCCATTGCATCGCTAAGAGAGAGAAAGGGCTGTTCCACCATCGCGACCCAACCCACGCCTATTTCTGGGTTGTGTGAGAGAGACTACCCAGTAAAGATATTGATGGAACCGGCAGTCTGGCAGTAAAGTTTGTGGGCTAGTGAAAAAAAATGCAGAGTGACTCCAACTGTTGAAGTAAAGACCTTAGCCTATGGACAGTCTCTTTGAAATTTAAGTCAGAGCATAAGGATCTGAGGTGAAATCATTTACCTTTTTAGTGTATTTTTTTTTGGTTTAATCATTTGGTTAAGCATTGTAGGCTAGGTTTTTTTTTTTCGGTTATTATGAATACTAAGTGTTTTTATTTTATGAATCTAAAAAAAAAATTGGCTTCATGTGCTCATATTGAGCCTATAACCCAGAGTATACAGTAAATGGTATGTTTTTACAGTCTAATGAATTACAGATTTACCTTCTGCTGTAAAAACTCCAGAAAATAAAGAACAATGCGATTCTGTTTTTATGATGGAATATTATATACTCTTTTCAAGAGTTAAACTTATTAAGGATTTTCAAATGGCTATAACTTCTAATCCGTAACTCGGATCCAAATGATCCAAAAAGGTAAATTGATTCTTAAAACTCATAGAATTCACTAAGATTGAGAAAAATGACTTTTAAGAGAATCTTATCATAAATTTCTCAGTTTGAGTGATGTGTAATGCTTAACAAATATACTTAGCATAATAAATTAGCTATTGCTAATCCATTGAAAAACATGGAGAAGCTATTGCTCAAAGTGGTTGAAAAACACCATTAGAGCTATATATATATTATATATTTCCGAAACCACATACATTATCATGATAAAACCATTGAAAAAAATGGTCAAGCTTTCATAGATAAATCATGGCAATTGCATCAAAGATTGAATCAAATTAAGTTTGCTTGATTGGAGAGAATACAAGAATTAGTAAAAGAAAAATATTTATATTATTGAGAAGAATATTTGAGATGGATTACTTATGAGGTGAATGAGTTCGAACTTAAGTTACCTTTTAGTACAATCTATGGCAATACCCGAACTAGAAACCCAATGACTGGCTTCATAATCATCAAAACCCCGCTATAGTGTTATGAACACTATTAAGCAACACAACAAAGATACCACATGTTTTATGGCGACCACAATGGGATTTAGATCCATGAAAGCCAGATACTCTAGTGGTATCCTAGTTCATATTGCCATAGAAGTATAGAAAATGCTTAAATGATAATCATTTGGAGTGACTGAACGAAGAATTCAAAGATGAATAAAGATGAATCCTTTTTCTATAAAAGATGTTCATGAAATAAGAGTGTTTCTAGGATTATCGGGTTACTATAGAAGATTTATACGAAATTATGATCAAATATCGACACCCTTATATAATCTTCTTAAGAAAGACATTACTTTTAATTGGACATCTATAGAAGAGAAATCCTTTCAAGATCTCAATTACGGTTTGATGTTATTATGAATCAAGATAATCATAAGATAAAGAAAAAACAAAAAGTCCTTTATGAATAAAAAAGTATCATTTAAACATCGAGGTGCCTTCAGCTCTAACTGTTCATAATTGGAGAGTTAGAGCAGTGGCGGTTATAGGAAAGCTATCCTTGCTAAGAGACTCTAAAATAGAACGAGAATTATTGGATATATTAGTCGAATATTTAACTTATCCAGAATATCCTACGTGTCCGTTCTTCCAAAAAGTCATAGAGTACCTAGAGATTATATATGAGATATATAACTAGTTTATTATTTAACTCTTTGTGAAGAAACATATAATACATGATTATATAGGTCCATGTTCAATATTGACTTTGCTTGATAATGGACAATATGACTGAAAATAATTAGTATTGAGATGCATATGAATACTCTAGTTAAAGTGAAATAAATCTAGATCGTCAATATATATTACAATAAAAAAAAATTTATACAAATCATGAATGGAGATAGCATTCACTGATGAGGGTATAATAGTGACTATACATTGTTGGAGTATTTGGCAAATTCCTGAATCTAATCAGTAATCAATACTATCATATATATCAGAATTATATAACCAATAATCCATAATCCACATATGTCTCAATACTACATATACTGTAGATGGACAATCTTGGGTTCTTGTAGACTCTGAGGTAAGAGAAGAAATAGAAGATAATCTACTTAGTGGTAGTTACTCTAGTATCACTTAGAGTATCTACAAGGTATACTAAGAGTGATATTTTTAGAAGACAGAATACAAGATATCCGTCCGACCTTCGTCCATAATGAATAATACTACTAAAGATGATCAATGATAGTCTGCATTCTAGAAGGGAAGGTGATTTGTACCATTATGATTTAGAGTGGATTCTTAGTGTCTTATTTCCTTATGAAATAGAATTATGTTGGTGGTATAACCTTCGTGAAAATATTAACAATCTACTTGAGGGTTTAAAGTACTACATATTACATGCCATTATAGGAGTGAGATATATTGTTTATCCTATAGAACCACCATATAGTCTTTCTTGTATCTCCTTGCTACCACCTAATCCCTATAGAGAAGATTATTATACTAAAACCAACGATTATGGATGGGAAGCTAATTTGTTAAATAAAACAGCAATAGTAGAAATATACAGATATGCATATCCTTATGATCAAGTAGGAAGATCTGCGTTATCCTTTTTTATAGGCACTGGTTTTGTGGACAAGCTCAAAGTAAATTGTGTCTATCTTCATCTAGTATGGAGAACTTATCAAATTGTTGAAGAGAAAAACATAATAGACTATGTTAGATTGATACGGCCGATCACTAAAATAATATGGCTACTTTTAACTCCCCTTTATAAACGTGTCCCCCATAAGTATCGTAGGAATATTCGTAAATTTATGGGAGGAATAAATTTTAATTATGTAAAACCATATTAATTACTCATATATCTATATGATGTTGGAAAATGAAATTTGTGTTAAAGAAATGACTTAAAATATATCAAAAGGAAGAGAAAATTGACGAATCTAAAATTCCATATCATGAACATCCCGAGTGGAATAGACCTTGTGAGGTATTGTATAGAGGAAACTATATATGGTATGAATCTCCTAAGGAAACCTCACATGGAATAGGTGAAATAAGAGTAACTCAAACCAATACTCAAGGAAACTTAGTAAGGAAATATGAAGTATTAATCAAGGGAATTTGGCATTCTTATCGACAAACTTGGGAACAAAGTGAATCTAAACCTGTCTACAAGATAGTGAAAGTAATTAAAAATGCCAGGACTAATAAATAGAGAGAGAGAGAGAGACAATTATCCTGTTACTATAACTATGGATTGTTATCAATTTTGGATAAAGTCTGAATCTCAAAGAAAAGTGATATTAGAGTTTCTAAAAACTTTATATGAATTGGGTTTAATTGATCATATATATTCAAATATAGAATATACCTTGAATGGCACATGTTGGGCCATAGTAGACTCTGAAATTAGTGAAACCATAGAGGAAAGTTTACCCAGTGGAAGTTATTCTATCAAGGCCCCAGAACATCTATAGAAGCAATATAAGTGTTTATTACAAAAAAGATATATGACTATTGTATGGGATTACCTTATATACCATCCTTGAACAATATAGAAACAATTCAACCTATAGTTGAAACTAATCAAGCTTTCTCTCAGAGTTGGCCTACTCCGACCACTATTCAAGAAGTACAAGGCATTTTATCCTTAACAGAGGGATGGAGTAGATTTATACCATCTTACCCTGAAATAATAGAATCATTGAGTGAGTTGGGTAATAGCGAATACTTCTATTGGGGAGAACAAGAACAACATTCATTTAACAATCTTGTTCGATCTATGGATATTGCGGGAAATATATTGATAGATATTTTCAATGATATCTATATAGATGATGATTAAAGATCTCTATGTTAGAGATTGTTTGTGATGAATGACTTCAACCCATAGACCATTACGACTTTACTTGAGAATATGCTTTCCTCCAGCAGAAATCTCTTTTTATTCTTAGGAGTTATTTAATATAAGAGCTAATTCTATGCATCTTGGTGATCCAAGAGAGTTTGATCTAAAACCTACCTTTTCTTTGAAATAGGACCTTTCTGCATAATAGCTCAAATATACATGTTTGGTACTTGGCATACTTCGGAATCTTAGGAATTTAATAGTTACAATCTATAAACATTCGTTAAGTCAATGAACAAAAAAGTTGGAGTTTTTAAAATTGACTATACTATGATAAAAATGTTTTGATGATGTTGGACGAATGATATTAAGTGATAATATTGGTGAATTCTTGGAAGGAACTTTGTTATGATGATTGAGTAGAGCAGAATCTAGTAATCAGTGATGCTGATTAAGGTATAGTGTTGGACAGAGAGGTGTAGGTGTGAAGCCTAGCCCCACCATCCTAACCTTGAGGTTTTATTTTGAAGTAGACGGGAAGTCACTCAAAGTAAACCACATGAATGTCTTGAATGAGTTATACTCAGTTTGACAAACAAAGAGAAGAGAGAGATCGAAGAGCTCAAGAAAGAGCTTGGAGAAAAGAAATATTTGAGAAGCTAGCTAGAGAAACTAGAGAAATTATAAACAGCATAAGTGAACCAATAACAAAAGAAAGAGCATTCTCACCAGATAAGACATCATCAATAAATGATTCAATTAAGATCATAGAAAATTCAAAAACAATGGAAGAAGAATTATCAAATAATACAAATGACCAGAATAACACAAGTAGTATATCATACTCACCTAAAACTGGAAGAAACATGGGAAGAAATAAAAATGGGAGGACTCATGCAATCCTTCCAATTTTTAAAGGAAGAGAAGATGAGGATGCAGATTTACATATTCAAAAATTCATGAATGTGTGTTGAGCACATTTAGAAGATGATGTTGAAGATATGTTTAGACTGTTTCCCGCTACTTTAGAGGGGTGAGCTCTAGAATGGTATTCACAGTTGAATTATAGTAAAGTATCTACTTGGGATAATTTGAAAACCAATTTTTTGGATAGATACAGACAAATCAACTATGCTAATCAAATTATAAGACAGTTAAGTCAAATCAAGATGAGAGAAAAAGAAACTGTTAAAGATTTTGTGAGTTGAATACAATCTTTGGCCAAAAAGCTACCAGAACCTCCTAGAGAGGAATTTTTCATAGCTTGGTTTGTACCTGGATTACCCTATGAGATGGCGTATGTTCTCACTTCTGAATCACCAAAAACATTTGAAGATGCAGTTTCAAGAGCTATAGCTTTGGAACATGCTACTAAAGTTATGGGAGAATCCTCTAAAACAAGACAAAAAGCATGGGTGGATGTATCTTTAGAAGATAATCCAAATTTTAATAAAGGATCAAGCGAAGATAAGAATAGAGGAAATAATTTTGAGGAAGTATTAAGGAATTCATTAAGGCAAGTGAAAGATGAATTATTAAACACGGTCAGTCAAAAAATTAGTGAGCTCAATATAAAAGGACATAATGAACCTCAAAGCCTACGAGTATGGTGTACTAACTGTAGAGGCAGTGGACATATCGCCAATAATTGTCCTTATCAACAACAATTGTATCCACCACCTTCTATACCCCCACCATTACCAATGAATATGCCTTTGACCTCAAAATTTTGTGAAATTTGTAAAAGATCAAATCATAATACTATAGAATGCTATTATAACAAAAATGGACGGGGAGGTAAATTAAGAAATCCTCTAGTGGCTAATGTAAATCCTGAATATAATCATGGACAAAATTATCCTCATGTTGTGTTACCTACACCAGCTTTTCATAATGGATCGTCTACACAAAATATGAATTATACACCACCATATAATGGACTTCCTTATTATCCGGTCTATTTGACTCATTCTCAACCACAAATGCCAATATCATCATATGGACAACCACAATCTAGCCACGAACAACATAGAAAAATTATAATAATGGAAATAATTCAAACAAAAGATCTTATCCAGTTAAAAATAACATACAATGTTATCGATGCCAAGGGATGGGGCATATGGCAAATGAATGTCCAAACTCTAAGAATGCAGATTTTAAATATATATGTAAAAATTGTGGTGGAGAACATTTCCCAAAAAATTGTCCAAAAACTGTAAAACAAGAGGGAAAATTGGAAGCTTCTAGTACCAACTTAATTCAAGTAGAAGCTATTTCCAATCCTCAAAAGAATGACATTATGGTTGGAGCTATTACTAGAGCACAAGCTATTGCTAATCCTATATCTCCTATGATAAATGAGACCATGGGATTACCGACGATAGAACATAAGAAGAATGTAGATAAGCCACTTATATATGAAGCAATATATCATAGCAGAGATGCAGATAGGGAAGTTCACGAGGAAGCAATGAATGAGATGGAAAGAGAATCTCCCTTCATGGCATTTCAAAAGCCACCAAATCCAATAATAAATCACTCAAGAAACAAGGGTAAAAAGATACTAGGTATAATAAAAGGAGTGGAATACTATGATATAATTAAAGATCTAGGCTCTATGATACTCAACATATCTTTTGCACAGTTAATACAAATATCACCTGCAAATGATGTTGGGGGCAATCGAGATACCACAAGAGGGGCCAAGCACGATGATGATGGACTCTCAGAGTGCCATCTATATGTCCCAAGATCCTGTCTTCCATTCAAAGATGAAGCACATTCCTCTGAAGTACCATCATATTCGAGATTTGATCTCGAAAGAAGAGCTCCAGGTCCAGTTCATAAAATCAAAAAATATGATTGCAAATCTCCTCACGAAACCGCTTGACAAGCCATTCTTTACCAAGCAAAGAGAGGCAATTGGACTAAACGAACAAAGCTACAAGGTTCAAGAGGGAGTGTCAGAAATGGTGAACTCCTGCAACTTTGTCGCAGCACGAACAAGACACGAAGGTCAAACAATTCGCGATAGTCAACAGGGACGCAAAACGAAAACTGTGAAAAATGCAAAAATAAGCTCGGTAGAGGCCGAAAATCTTGTATATAGATAAACACACATGTGTGGAGCCTGTTCCCACGTGTGAAAATAGTTTACTTGTCATGTACCATAATCATGTAGGTTGTACATATGATTTAATTCAAGTTCTAGTGGCTAAAAAGGCCAAAAACTAGTTTTCTAGACATATGACACATGGCTTCAGTCTATTGCTTGCATGAGCCAAATCCTTTGGTTAGGTGTCACATCCCATGTGTAGAGGACAGCTCACATGTGTGGAATAAGCTGAAGTAGACGAATTTTGACTTCTAGAAGATTTTCAAGTAGATCTCCATATAGAAGGAAAATGGACCAAAAGTGCTCAAAATAGAAGGTTTTGTCCAAGTGTCAGTTTTGCATGATGAATCATCATATGACAAAGCACCTTCACATATGTGGGATCAAAGGGATGATCAGTACCAAGAGCTCTCACTTATTGTATATATAGAGCCACATTTGGCCATAATCATTGTGAGACACCAATCTTGGTTTTGGAAGCAATTTTGAGTGATTCTCTCCATTTGTCTACATTTGTTTTGATTGTTTTGAGGTTCTATCAATGTGTACTTGATTTTCAGGTTGGAGTCCATACTCAGACAATGTTTCACACGTGTGAAACCAGAAAGTACACCTACCTTCAATTAATGATTGTTCTTGTTAGGATTTTGTGTCTAGAATTGATCTAGATCGATCTTAATCTCAAGTAGATTGATAGATCAAGTAATCTGACAACCAATCCCTCTTGAGGATCAGATTAGGATTCACCCTTGGTCCTTTTTGTACTTTTTGCACATGGTATCAGAGCCTAGTACAAGAGGTTTTGTTGAAATTGATAGGGTTAATCCAAATCAAAGCCAAAATTAGCAGTTTTTTGGAAACTAGTTAAATTTTGGGTAGCGAGTTGGATTTGATAGATATTCTCAAAAATTTTGGACCAGAACTTGTTGTGGGCTGTAGGAACCCTTTTCACACGTGTGAGACCGTACAGCTCCGGTTTTGGCTGAGAAAATTCAAAAATTTGTACAATTTGACTCACACACCCAATTTGAGAGATTTTTGGTGCAAGATCAAACATTTTCTATAGAGAATCTAATCCCTTGATTAGTTCTTGGATTAGATCAGACAAGAAATTAAATTTGAAGCTTGAAGTAGGTGCATTAATAGATCATCTCTGATTTTTTGAGTGCATATTGAAGTTGAGAGAGATTTTGCTCAAAATCATAGATTAAGGAGTGATATGCAAGGTGAGAGGCTGAAATCCATTGTACCATCACTCTAGATTTGTTCAAGAGTGATAGGGTCAAGTTTAGAAGCATCAATTTGCTAGAAAACATCTTTGGATCCGTCCTCCAAGTGAAACCTTTGAGAGTTTCTAGTGCATATAGAGCATCTATGCAAATCTTTTGTAGAATTTGACATAGATTGGCTTAAATTGAGAGTTCTAGAAAATAGATTGAGATCCAAGTCACATTGTTCAACTTTACTCAATTTGTTTGAGTGATTGTAAGGTTTGAAAAGAGTCATTAAGGTGTCTATGGCAAATGTGTAGAGAGAGATCCAATTTTCTAAGAGTTCTTTCCTTTGTAGAGGGCAAGATCTAGAAGCTCATTATGTGTTGTTATTGGTGGAGAGTTTGTCTCTTCCTAGGTGATCAAATCTTTCTAAGTGGCATTAGCTCTTTGAAGCACAATATCTTAGTGAGAAGAATCACAACTTTTGATTTTTAATTTTATTCCAAGTCTGAAAAAGTAGAGTAATTGGTGGAATCCAATAGGAGTGATTGAATTCAATTTGTTGAGCAAAAATTGACATAGAATGTATGAAACTCAAATTAGTTCTATTCAACTTTCTTTGTGAGAGTGTGAGGGTCAATTTGTGATCCCATTGGATGTCTAGAATGAGGAGGAGTCCATATTTGAGTATGGTTGAGATCTTTGTGAATCTCTAGTTGTCTAATTTTTTAGCTTTGTGAAAAATTGGTGGTATAGTTTGTTTTCAAATCAAATCAAATTCATCCTAAATCTCAAGAGTGAGATTATTTGGGTCAAGAGTGAGTCCAAAAGAAGTGATTAAGTTTGATTTTCATGTGTTTGAAACAAAATCCATCTTTTGTTCAAGAATCTCAAGTGTTGAGAGAACTAGTCAAGTGAAAAGGAAAATCTAGGTGTCAAATCTTTTTCATCTCCATTTCTAGTAGCATTTAGTTCTCTAAAATCTTGACAAACTCTAATCTTGCCCGTCTTCTTCTTAGGTACTATACCTATTGGTGATACCCACTCATTGCTTAGAACTAGATATATAATACCCGCTCTAAGACATCTATCTAATTCGTCTTTTACTAATAAGGAGTACTTTGGATTCAATCTATATTGACGTTGTCTAGCAGGTATTGTTCCCTGAATGAGATCTATTCTATGTTCGTCCCATTTAATTGCTATTCCTATTAAATCATCCATCAACCAAGCAAAGATGTTTTGGTATTTTTGAAGAAGCAATATATACTCTTCACGTTCTTGGTCCGATTGGTGTTTATATAGATTCAAAGTCTTACCTTTATTAATTTCTATTTCTAGATAATTTGTTTTATCTACCATCCCCTCGATCAGACTTGCTCTAGTTCCACCCAGAACTTCTCTTGACTCGAATGTTGTCGATATTTCTTCTTTCTCGTCAATCTCATAGCATTCTATGAAATTGATCCATGATTCAGCATGTCTAGCTAACTCCTCACCCCATCTCAAAAGGTGACCCCCTATTGGACTGGCTATGAGAATACTTGGAAAAAATATCTGTTTGGTAGACCAATTTATAATAGCATCTGCTTGATATAACCATGGTCTTCCAATTAATATTGAATAAGGTGGTGTATCTATTGGATCTATGACAAGAAAATTCATAACAAACGTCACTGTCTCTATAATTACGTTAATACCTCTTAGCTCACCTACTGGTATACCTTTAGTCGCGTCTGCTAAATGGATTTCATGATAAGTTATAGGCTGTATCTGGTTCTCTAATCCTAATTCTTTAACCATTGTTTTCGTTACTAGATTGATACTGGATCCTGAGTCTATTAGTATTCTATCTATAGTCTGATCTCCTATGATTGCACTAATCTCTGGAACTCCACAATCTCCTCTATCTACATATTCTACTCTATTACAGTATGCAGGTATACTTAGTGTGACTAACTTCTCCCCTTCCTCAGTCCCTACTAACTGAAGCCCTTCTTCCTCTAAAGTATAGCTCGAGGAAGATGTAGGTGTCTCGCCTTCGTACTTATCTTTTTTCCATGATATGAAAATTCTTTTATGTCTTTTTCCTATCGGTGTCTCCATCTGGCCTCTGAAGGTAATCTCTTTTTTCTTCCAGTGGGTTATAACATCGGCCTGATAGAGCCATGGCATTCCTAATAACACTTTATATGTCGATTGTCTCATGGTTTTTAATACTATAAAATCCATAAGAATCTTATAGTCTCCAATATAAACTGCGACCTGAGATAGTTCTCGTATTGGTGATCTTCTAGTTGCATTGGCTAACCTTAAATGTCTTAAAGTGGGTGCTATTCTATGATGAATGCCTAATTCATATGTCGTTTCTTCCGTCATTATATTTACACTAGATCCAGAATCTATGGGTACATTATCTAAGATGCAGCCATTAATTACTATCTGAATCTCTGGTTGGCCTTCATCACCGTAATTAACTAATCCTAAGTTGATTACTGGTAACTTTGCTTTTCTTCTCTTTTTATTTTGCAAGAATTGCTTAATTTCTTTCTTATAATATTGGTTATTGTCTAATAACTGTTTAAAATTTATATTAGGCATTCTAGAAACAAGGTCTTCTACAATATTATAAGAACAGTTTCTAAGTAGTGACAGATCTCTAGGTATCTCGCTACTTGTAACTGGATCTGAAAATGTCACTTTCTTAACTTGTCTAGTTTCTTCGTCTAAAAGCTTCTTAGCTTCTGAACTAATATCAACATCATAATGATTTCCATTAGACTTATCAAGACTTAATTCTTTATTACTAGGAATTTTACTATCTGTTCTGCGAACTTCGCATTTTCTATCACGTTTTTCGTAGTTTTCGCAATTTTCGCCTTAGTTTTCTTCTTATCTTTAAGTGTTAAAGAGTCTTTACTACTTCTTGTAGTTACTTTATTTATCTTTTTCTCTAAATCTGGCCATTGATGATCTTGATCTAATAATTCAAACTCTACTTCTATCCTCTAAACTATCATGTCAGTGTTGGTCTTAGATTGCCGAAGGTCGTCTTCCCTAGGTGAGTTTACAAATCTTGGTTTAGACCGTGGCTATCGTGACTAAGGATGTGAAAGTACTATACTTTAGGACCATAAATGGATCTACAAAAGATCCACAAGAGTGATTGGATGCTTGCTTAACAATCTATCAAAAAACTAGACACAAAAAAGTTGATCTAGATTGGCAATTTGACAAACAACAAGCATTAACAGTCAAAAGCATTGATAAACATTGTATTTGGAGCCCACACGTGTGTAATACAGGCTGTAGTACGGCCTTCAACCTGAGAAACAAGTAGAAATTGATTTGGTTTCATTTGGATCACAAAAACTCAATGTACATAGTGAACTAGCTTGAGATTGCCAATGAGCTCCAAAAATTTTCTATCTTCTCACTATGGAGAGAGGGAATACATACCAAATTCGACTTCCTTCTTGAAGTTAGGTGGATTTCCAGCATGTAATAAGGAAGTTAACTCACTCTCCTTGACCTAAAATGAAACCCTAGTCCATTTCCTAGAGTTATGCTTGGTAGGTAGCTAGTTGGTCAAATTTTCACCTTAAACTTAGGTGTAGGTCCTATAAAGTAGGGATGACCACCAAATATACATGACCAACTCTCTTGACTTGACCTAACCTACATTAGGATGGGTTCCTCACGTGGCATCATGGCCTCACATGTGTGGGACCCACTTGTGTACACAATTTACACTATTCTACATGGTTTTTGATCAAGCTAGATTTGCCAATTTTTGGCAATTCTTCAGACTCCTCCTCAAATTTAGCTTGATTTATTTACAGCTCTCTTGATAGATGAATGAAAGCTTTTAGAAGTGTCTAAAAAATCCAGCTACAAACAAGGAACTTTTGAGACTCCAATAGAGAATGATGTCCATGAAGGATCTTTCACCACCTCTTAGAGGATCCCTTACAAGATGTTCCATAAATGTGTCTATATACATGTAGCACACTTCAAAACTAAACATCATGCCAAGCCATGGATTCCAAGGCATTTTGTGCACTTGAAGATACATCAACTAAACTATTAAGTGCATACATAATGTTGCCAGAGACAACTTGCCTTGATTGATCCATATGATTGAGCTTAGATGGCTCCATCTTGATACTCAAGGTTCTTCTTGGAGTCCTCGGGTCTTGAGCTTGATCCTCCACTTGACTTGCCTCCAAAACATCAATGAATTGAATAAGGTGTTGATCCAAAGGTGCTTCTTCAAGTTTACAAATCTTCCACTCTTGAAAGATCACATTTCCACCATTGACAAATTCTTTGGCTGAAAACAAGTAGATTATACAATCTCTACTTGAAGAGCAAAACACTACCATTATTCCTATGATTGAAATAGGATAATATTTGGTCCTTACATTGTAATGATCATGCTCAAAGCATGTGGACCCAAAGATTTCCAATACAAATGATGTTTCATCTTTTATGACACTATTCAAACTATTACAAAAATAGTTATCCAATGAAATTGCTTTATCAACAACAAATGGAGATTTGAAAGCATCTAATTTCATTGTCTTGTCATAAAGAGTACTAAACACCATAGATATTAAAGATAAGCAACAAGTCACTCCGTGTCTACTAATACTATCTAAAAAGTATTCAAAGATAGTAGACTCTCCAATGCTCACCACTTTTGCAAGATGCACACTTGAATGGACAATTTGCATGCAATTTGATGACTTGGCCATTGTCATTGAGGACTCCCTTGGAACTCTCATGCTTTGAGACTGATCCTCAAGATCTTCCTCCTTTTGATGCTCCTCCTCAATGCAAGCAAGATCACACTTTGCCAAGATCTCCTCTTGAGTGATCTCCTGCTTTGCCAAGCTCATTCTTTCAAAAGCAACACTAGCTTCCAACTTAAACAATCTTCCATGTTTAAATCCCTTTGCAATGCAAATATCATTCTTCAAGATGAAGAAAACACCATGCTTAAAGTGGACATCCAAACCACTTTCTAAGAGTAGACCAACACTAAGCATATTCTTGGTGATTGATGGTACATAAAGGACATTTTCTAGATCCATGCATTTTGAGGATTCTAGACACAAAGAGATGGTGCCAACACCATCTATCCTACACTCTTCATCATTTGCAGTAAAGACAAACTTTTAAGTAGCATTGAGAGAGTGTAAGGTTGAAAAAAAGTCCTTTTCACAAGACATGTGAGAGCTAGCCCCACTGTCGATCCACCAATTGTCTCTTGAATTGCCATTGCTTGTTGGTGAGGATGTAGATGCCATCAAGAATACATCTACTTCATCCTCCTCCTCCTCCTTTGCAAGGTTTCCTTGTTTGTCCTCCTCCACTTGTGCTCTTAGTCTCTTGTAGCATTCAAATGCATAATGCCCCTTCTTTCCACAAAAGAAGCATTTTTGCTTTGACTTGTCCTTTGAGCTTGATGCATCATCCTCTTCTTTGGCCTCCTTTGGATGCTTCTTCTTTCCATTGGTCTTCTTTTTGCCCTTGAATGAGAAATTGGCTTTCTCATCACCATCCTGCAAAGACAAGGAGCTCATCCTAAATTTTGCATGGAGCATCCTACACTCTTCAGCCACTAATACACTGTGAAGTTTTTCTATAGCTGGCAAAGTGTCTTGGATGGCAAAACTTTGGACCAAATTTGCAAAGTCATCTCCTAGACCATTAAGAACAATTTGTACAAGCTCTCCATCATGACTCTTCTCTCCAATGGAAGCCAACTCCCTATTTAGAGACTTGATTCTGAGTACATAATCATGTGCACTCTCCTCACTTCTCTTCATGCTTTGCAAAATATGATTTCTAAGCATGAGTACTCTTGAAGTGTTACTAGATTCATAGATTGATTTTAAAGACTCCCAAGTCTCTTTAGCATTAGTACATGCTGATACTTCTCTCAACAAATCATTGACATTCATCTTCACACAATGAAGTGCAAGCCTAGATCTCTTCTTGTATCTAGCTAACTCCTGTGCACCTATTGATTTGGTTTCATTTGGATCACAAAAACTCAATGTACATAGTGAACTAGCTTGAGATTGCCAATGAGCTCCAAAAATTTTCTATCTTCTCACTATGGAGAGAGGGAATACATACCAAATTCGACTTCCTTCTTGAAGTTAGGTGGATTTTTAGCATGTAATAAGGAAGCTAATTCACTCTCCTTGACCTAAAATGAAACCCTAGTCTATTTCCTAGAGTTTTGCTTGATAGGTAGCTAGTTGGTCAGATTTTCACCTTAAACTTAGGTGTAGGTCCTATAAAGTAGGGATGACCACCAAATAGACATGACCAACTCTCTTGACTTGACCTAACCTACATTAGGATGGGTTTCCCATGTGGCATCATGGCCTCACATGTGTGGGACCCACTTGTGTACACAATTTACACTATTCTACATGGTTTTTGATCAAGCTAGATTTGCCAATTTTTGGCAATTCTTCACAGAGGACATTCAGCTGTGACATGCCCTTCGCCTTTACCATTAGCATAGAGCAGCACATATCCTGCTGATCTCCTGGGTTCAGGACAATCAGGCAAATAGTGACCCGGGGCTCCGCAATTGTAGCACGAACCCCTTACTCTAGTCGGTGGAGTGGAATCTTGTGTTCCGTCCCTTCACAAAATAGTGTATTTGTTGACCAATACGTTTTGTTCGGTATCATAGTTTTTTGGTTAGTAGGAGTTTCAGTATAAGCTACCTCCTCATAATTATTAATCGGACAGAGGAATAGTTCCTCTTCTAAATAATTAGTCTGTAAACTGGGACAGTTGGTCTTACAATGACTTTCCTTCCCACAAGCGGTACACCAAACATTGGCATTAGGCTTCGCTTTCTTTCGCTTGGCTTTAACATCAGATATCTGGACTTTCAAGTCACTCATTTCTCTTGTTAACAGCTCAACACTTTTCCTTAATGGATCCATCTTTTTGGATTTTTTCATTCTTTTCTTTCTATTTGAATTTCTATTTTTGGATTTTCTATAAGAAGATTCTTCTTCTGATAAAGAAGAATAAAATAAATACTCAAAGGATTATTCGCCACCCACTGAATCAAATTCTGATTCAGACTCAGTAGATGTTTCAGATTCTTTAAATTTGTGTTTTTTACTAGTTTTTCTTTCATTTCTCCGTCTGCGAGAAATTCGAAAAGTTTCATAATTCTCAGCAGAGGCAATGACATCTTCCAAAGAAGTCATCAAACCCTGTCGACAATATCGATCCATTCTCTTAGACAAACCACCCAAGAACCATTCATTTTGCATAGGAATTGGATACTGGGCTCCTAACTTTCTTATTAAATTCTTAACCCTACGAGTATATTTTCTAAGTGATTCCTTTGGCTTTTTCTCAACAGAGTTAAGTCGAGCCAACAATCTAGTGGAATATCCTATCTCCCTAAACTGTTTAAGGAATGCTGTTTTTAAAGCGTTCCAAGTATTAACTGTTTCCTGTACTAATTGACTGTACCTAATCCTAGCCTACTTCCGCAGAAAATCTGGCAAAATTCTAACTTTATCCTCATCCGTATGCTCTTTATTTGCTATGGTAATGGATTCAAATTGCGACAAGTAACTATCCACATCTTCAAAAGATGATCCCTTAAAGAAATCATATCTGATTTTTGTAGATGTGGGTGGCGCTGGATTAGCCATATTAATAGATGGTGGTGAACTAGATGAACTTGGAGGATCTGATTCTAAACTTCGCTCAGACAAAGATTCTAAACTTGGTTCGAAAGTAGAATCAGACAAATTTGATTCAGGTAAATATGTAGAACTTGGTGTTTCAATGGATCTTTCCTCAAATGAATCTACAAATGTTGTAGTAGCGTGTAGAAGATCATTAAATGCTTCAGGTGTTAATCTTGCTCTAACTGGTGAATTTTGCAAATTCTGCAAATACAAATTTCTAGACTTCCTACATGCTTCTAAACGATGTGCACGCTCTAAACGCTTCTGTTCAATAGTTGCTTGAGAGTACGTTCTTGGCATGCATTACATGAGAAACATTCGTAGATGTAATACACTCAAAAATATTGCAAAAGGTGAAATTTATCTCCTCGACAATGGCGCCAAATTATGTGGTGGCCTAGTCGTTATAGATTTCCACAAAAATGATGAATTATGTAGTATAAAAGGTTTGATCGTTCCTCAAGAGAGAGAATAATCTCATCTTTTGCATGGTAAATGTATATATGATGGTAAACGGACTGGTATGTATAGAATTCACAACGAATACTACAACGACATAACTGGTTATCCAAAGATATTTGGGTAAATTGGCATCCAGGAACACCAATGATGAAATGTTTTGGTCAAGGTCTGTGAATGTAAGGATTACTTTATCTTTCAGGCTCTTCAGGCAACAAGGAAACAGTCAGAACTGACAACAACTAGCAATTAGATTCAGTAAGCAGAATCACATTAGCTAAGGATTCTTCTTAATCAAACACAGAGAATTAGTCTTTATCACAGAAAGCAAGCAAAATAGAGCCTCAAACAATCTCGTTATCTAAACACATAGCTCATTCAGAAATAAAAGAAGGTCTGCTAAGAAATGATGCTTAACAGCTTCGGCTAATACCCTGCACACATTAACCAGAATTGTTACTTGCTGGTGTCGCCTGAAAATCCATGTTAGAGTAATTGAAATTCAGTATAATATAAGAAATGTGTGTGATGCAAACAAAATTGTATCACAATCATCCACAGATCATACAGAGTGTGTTCGCACATATGATAAGAAGTAATTCTGTGAAAGATAGCAAAAGGAAAAGAATGCTGAAGCTATAGGAACTCGCTCTTCTCTCTATTGATGCTCAGCTCTGCATAGAAATGTGTCAGTACAATGGCACGAAGTGTTGACCTTATAAGAACGATCACCGGCCTCAATGTCGTTTACGAACCGTTAAATGTTGGTTCTAGACTTCTATTGCATCTCTTTAGAACGTCGCAACTTCTACTTAAAATATGAATTTACAAAGTGCGAAATATGCCTTTACATGTATTTAGGCACTATAGCACATTTTATGTATATGGAAATTGAAAATTTTTACAATATATGACATAACTCGGATAATGTGAAATCATAAGTCTCCACACCTCCATTGCTATTGTTGCATCCAGACTCACGTTTTGGTCTATTGGGCCTCCAGCGCACAGTTCCCTGCTTCCAGCGCACACTTCCAGTTCCTGCTCCAGCGCACAACGATGCTCCAACTCCCAATTCTCCAGGCAGTGCTCTAGATCACTCTCAAACTCCCTCCAGCACACCAGCTCTCAAAAGGTTAGTAACTATAGTTGGAGAGAATGTGGAGAATCATTGAATAGCTACTTCAGAACAGGATGATTCCATCATTTTTGAGCTCTTGCTGCTAATACATAACTTCTACAATGTATTTGTATATCACAATACTTCTCTAGATCAATCTAGATTTCTGTGAATAATAGTAGGCTTGTTGTCAATAAGTGAATAATGGTAGTTTTGTTTTTAGATTTTCTTGAAAAATTTCAGCTCCATCTCAAAATAGGGTATTGTTATGAGTAGATTTGCTGAAAATTTGTTCAATCGTAGTCCTAAACATTCTGAAGCACAAAAATCTACAAGAAGCTAATCCAACTAGTTGCCATCCCACCGTATTGATTGCAGTTGATTGTGAAGGTGCATGACTAGAGCTGCAGTCCTTACTTCATACTTCTGCTTTAATCTTTCCCATGCTACATGGCTGCTTTTGTAGTCTTCAATCTGCATGAGTAGATCTTCATTTATGGATGAAACGACCATTGCACGCTCATCCTTTCTGATCCATTCAATTCTCCTCGAGTCTCCCTCTGGAGGCTACACCTTTGAGAGCTCGATCACCGACCAGATGCCTTCACCCTTTAGGAGTGTTTTGATTTTGAATTTCCAGATTCTGTAATTTGCGCCATCGAGACTGATTGCTACTCTAGTCTGGATTGTCATAGCCATATTATGTTTTCTGAAAGAATCACTACTAGGATATCAGTAGTGATAACTTATCAGCTCTGATACCATGTCACGGGAGCGCGTGCGTGGGAGTGATTCGTGTTTGTCCTCACTTCGTCTTCTTTATCGCGAATAATTCTATCATTTTATTTTCTTTTGTGCGGAAGCCCTTACAGGATCTCAGACACTCGACTACGGATCACATAACATATTCTATTCTAGCAATCATGATATACAACACAAGACAAGATGCACGAAAATAGAGTAACCGAGTTATCAATTTTAGTTTAGAGTGAATTCGTTAGTGTCACGCTCGTTGGCGGAATGACATTCTACTCTTTCGTTGTGTTCTGCTCGTTGGTAGACTTTCATGCACAGCTATGGTGTCTTTACTTTCTTACTCTATTCACTACATCTCTCTCTGTCTCTTATAGATCTCTGTATTCACTTCCCTATTATGATCCAGAGAGAATCGTTTATACCTCCACTATGTGGAGTTTACAAGATAGCTCAAACATAGAATCACATGACTAGTTAACGCTAATCAACTAGTTAGTTGGTCTCCATTGTTGCTACTCGTTTCAGCTGGGCGTGAAGCCCATTGAGCTGCCAGTTGGCAGTGCGAAACTTCATCTGATTTGTAATCTCTCGTCTGCTTTTGTTGTTTTCGTTGTTTTTGTGCAAAAAGTACAAAAAGAACCAAGAGTGGATCCTAATCTGATTCTCAAGAGGGATTGGTTGTCAGATTACTTGATCTATCAATCTACTTGAGATTAAGATCAATCTAGATCAATTCTAGACACAAAATCCTAACAAGAACAATCATTAATTGAAGGTAGGTGTACTTTTTGGTTTCACACGTGTGAAACACTGTCTGAGTACGGACTCCAACTTGAAAATCAAGTACACATTGATAGAACCTCAAAACAATCAAAACAAATGTAGACAAATGGAGAGAATCACTCAAAATTGCTTCCAAAACCAAGATTGGTGTCTCACAATGATTATGGCCAAATGTGGCTCTATATATACAATAAGTGGGATCTCTTGGTACTGATAATCCTTTTGATCCCACATGTGAAGGTGCTTTGTCATATGATGATTCATCATGCAAAACTGACACTTGGACAAAACCTTCTATTTTGAGCACTTTTGGTCCATTTTCCTTCTATATGGAGATCTACTTGAAAATCTTCTAGAAGTCAAAATTCGTCTACTTCAGCTTATTCCACACATGTGAGCTGTCCTCTACACATGGGATGTGACACCTAACCAAAGGATGTGGCTCATGCAAGCAATCATATGTCTAGAAAACTAGTTTTTGGCCTTTTTAGCCACTAGAACTTGAATTAAATCATATGTACAACCTACATGATTATGGTACATGACAAGTACACTATTTTCACACGTGGGAACAGGCTCCACACATGTGTGTTTATCTATATACAAGATTTTTGGCCTCTACCAAGCTTATTTTTGCATTTTTCACACTCCTCAAAAATCTAGCCTGGTAAATCTAGCTCGATGGAAAACGTGATGATCTTGAACTTGACTCCATGGGTTGAATTGGTCTTTGCTGGTTCAAAAGGTGTGAAGATCAGCCAATGAGCTTGATGTTGATCTGATATCAGCATATCCATGATAGTGCTTCTTTGATGTTGACATCTTTGATGAGCTTGAGAGCTTTGCACCATCCTAGCACCTCCAAAATTGATTCCTTCCAAATTTCATGTAGATGCTTGACTTTTGAGGCTTGCTCCTTCTTCATGTGCATGCTCCTTCATGAGAAAATAAGTATTTCTTCTTGATTTATTAGGATCACAAAGATCTAACATCATGTTACCACGATCTAGAGAATTAGACTCATCCAAATTGGCAAGACTATGCATGCTATAATAACATAGTGTTTGCATCATATCTTCATGCTTGTTTACCATGCTAATCTCTGATCCAATGAGGCTAAATACTTCATTATAGAGATAAGTGTCTTTAGAAGATGACTCACTTACTCTCATAAAGAGTTTACAATTTGCCTCAATACAAATTTTCAAACTATGAGTGAACAAATCACTTTTGCTCTTGCATGACTCAAGAGCATACATTTGATGAAATAACCATTTGCTTTCTAATTGATTTAAAATCAATTTCAACCTTTTAAGAACATCATCTATGTTCTCAAGAGAGACTTCATACTAACTAGTATAAGTGCATTACATGAGGAACATTCGGGGGGACTGCAAAAAAGATTTTTAATGCTAAATATTGGTGGCCTACCGTCTATAGAGATGTTAAAATTTTCATCAAAAAATGTGCTGCATGCCAGAGGATGGGGAAACCTAGCTTTGCAACACATTGGCCACTTACTCCAATTATCCCCTTAGCACTTTTGAGAAGTGGGGGATAGATTTTGTAGGACCTATCAAACCGACCACGTGTAAAACTCGTTGTCGTTACATACTCGTTGCCACGGACTATGCTACCAAGATGGTAGAGGCCGAAGCCACAATTAAGAACGATGCTAAGACTGTAGCAAAGTTTTTATTCCAAAACATTATCACGCGATATGGTTGTCCCTTAAAACTCGTCAACGAACCCATTTCCTTAATTAGATAATTGAAGCCATGTTGTCATATTTTTCTATTACACATCGCCAAACTACTTCATATAATCCAAAAGCAAATGGGCTTACGGAACGGGCAAATGGAATTCTATGTAAAATTTTGAATAAAGTAACGGAAACACATTCTTCTGATTGGGATCAGAAGTTACCATCTGTCTTATGGGCATATAGAACTGCTGAAAAGATTACAACTAGGCAGACTCCATACTATCTTGTGTATGGAATGCATCCCATACTACCGATAGAATTCGAAGTTTCGATGTTTTGCATTAGTAATGAAGAGCGAATGGATGAACACGATAGTCTCCGGGAGCGGATGATTTCTTTGACGCAACTGGAAGAGGATCATCGTCTTTCATTAATCGAGACTGAACGAGTTCAGAGTACAAGAAAAGAAATTTTTGACCAATCCATTAAGAAAAAAAAAATTAAATAAGGGGACTATGTGCTTCTGTATGATAACAGACGCATGTTGTTTCCTAGAAAATTACATACCAGATGGATGGGACCGTTTAAAGTTATAGAAGTTTTTAATAATGGATTACTTTAGTTAGCTGATCTCCAAGGACATTTACTTGACACTCGAGTAAATGGTTCAAGGGTGAAGCGCTACTATGACTAATGTTCGATACATCAGTTTTTGAAAGCCATCATTTTTTGTCCAATTATTATTATTATTATTATTTTTTAATCGAAGTTTACATTTTTTGCAAAAATGCCGAAGCATGCTGCAATTGTTTGTATTGCGAAAAAGCCAAGACCTTCGCTACATTTATATTTTGCGAAAAACCGGACACGATATTGGAATACGGTGTATTTAGTGAGTTCACCAATACAGAAATTGCGACACTTACCTTCGCATTTTTCGGGATTTTACCTTCTAACACCTTCGCATTTTTCGCATTTTAACGAAGGAAGAAATAAGCTTACCAAGCGAAGCATTTCTGCATTTTGTTTGTTTATTTATTTTTGTTTTTTGGACTAGACACTTATTATTTAGTATGTACCTTCAAAATGAAGGACACGCTTCCATTTAATAGTATCCAATCCGCCGAAATATCATCAATACGCCTAAAACCTCAAACACTTCAGTTGTTGTTGCTACCATTTTCCATCACTCTTGCTCTCCGAAATTGCGAATTGTTGCGATCAAGCTCTTGTCTGCCATTGCCCATTTACATTTGCAAGCACTATGGCGATCGTATTCAAGACACACCCAAAGCCAGTGTTACCAATCTTACAACCACTAGTTGTTCGTGCTCGAATTGAAGGTCTTTTTCAATTCAATCCATTAGTTATTCTTACTGATCTTTGTTATGAGCTGATCCGCAACTTGGGCGAAACAGAGGAAGGACATATTTCCACAACTGTCCGCAATCAAGAGATTATAATCACAGAGGGTTTTACTGTCGTGCCTTAGGATTGCCTATGGACGGCAGTATGCCAGTTACCAAACCAGATTTCATTGCGGAGGGCAGAGTTTTTCAAGAAGGAGCTTATCTTGAGAAACGGGGATACAAACTCTCTTACATTAGAGACCCCAATCTCAAGAGCTTCGTTCGATTTACTCTTGCTTCTATCTTTCTACCGGAGCAAGAGTACACAATTTCAAATACCAATATGGGATACCTGCTGAGAGCCTTAAATGGAGAGCAGATTGCCTTCGGACAGATTGCTTTAAAGCAATGCTGTAAATTAATAAAAGTAAATCAGTTCTCCAGACTGGGTCAGTAGATGGGCATCTTATGCATGCATGCAGGTGTGTTGACAGTGCAGAAGGATATTAGGATTGCACCAGTATTATTAGGACTAGCGCCATCAATTGAGGTGGAATCCCAAATGCAGACATCAAAGGCAACCACCGCAGCAGCTAGAACATCATCATCAAGTCAAGAGAGCTTGGTGAGGATGTCTTCGCCATCGTCCCAATATACACCATTGACCAGCCTAGAAGGAAATAAGGACGTGGAAGAAGAGGTAGAGAACATTGCTGATCAAGAGCAAAATCAGACTGAAATACCACAAGAACCAGAATCACAAGGAGTAGAGCAGCTTTCTGAGGACCAGCAGGGCAGCAAAAACGATGTCGACGAACCAATCCTTGATGCCGAGTTATATCAACAGGTTTTTGGAACACTACTGCCAGATACTCGGGCAGCTATACAACACCTTGCCAGCTTGGAAAAAGTATCCAAGAAGCTGGGGGCCAAGTATGAAAGAGTCCGAACAGACCTCACCCAAACAGATGCAGAGTTGAGCGAAACTAAGGCTCAGCTGGCCTATAGAAATGAGGAGCTCAAAGCAGCCAATGCGGAGCTGAGCAGGAAAGAGGCAGAGCTGGAAGAAGCAAAAGGAAGGCAAGATGCCACACTTGAAGTGTTGGAAGAGATGCAGGAGCAGTCCAATGCTTTCGAAAATGAGAACATCCTTCTCAAACAACAACTTCAGAACCTGCAGGCTTCCTTGCAGGAAGAAAGACGATCATGAGCCACTCTTCAAAGTAGCAATGCAGAACTGAGCAATGAACTCAGTAGTGCTCAGGATTCAATTGCCCAATTGCAAAATTCTACAAAGATGCTAAAGAAAGACAATCAGATATACAAAAAATAGGCCGAAGAGGCAATACTCTGGCGAATTAGCGTCGAAGTCACACTCGGTGCCTGCGTATCTCATGGCAGGTACCGAATTAATCCAGTAGAGTGGAAGGGAGTCCAAGAGAGGATGATCCAGACTTTCCAAATGCAATATCTACAGCCGCAGATGATTGCCTATGAGAAGCTGAAGGAAGAACTAGAAGAGGCCAGATTCCAATCAGGCCAATTGCAGATCTCTAATGCGGAAGAACCTGGACAAGGACAAGATCAGGAGACACAAACAGATGAGCCAGCATAAATAATGTCAGAAAAGGCCATCCAAACAGATATCAACTGCAGCCAAGTCCAAAAAAATCAAGAAACACAGACTGAAATCATGGAGGCTGCAGAGGTACAAACTGTTGAAGACCAACCTGGGGCGTTAAGCGTCATTCCATAGCAAGCCCAGGTGTCACCAAGTGCAGTAGTTACAAAGAAAAACAAGATTGCCTACTACTCACTACTAAGGTCAGAATCTCAGACATTTCATCAGGAATTAACATTTTTTATTCCACCTTTTTGTAGTCCAGAACTCCAATGGAGGATGGATTACCTTTTTTTACCTAAACATTTTGGTTACACAAAGAAACAATGGGAAAAACCTTGGACCTTTTCTAACATAAATACTTTATGGTCTAGACTAATTGTACATAAAAAAGGAATCCTCGTGCTTGCATTGTTAAAAACAAGTTCAATGTGCAAACTAACTATATTCATGTGATCGCAGGATCCTTGTATATATACATCTTAGAATACCTAAGGACATTTGAGAATAATATTTTTCCAGCATTGGATGAGTACCTAAATAATTTAGAATCAATTAACATTTTTGATGTGAAAGAAGTTATTACTAACTCTAAATCTGTTTCTTCTTGAGTTACTCACCAATTACCCAATAACTAGACCATACTACACTTACAGCCATGTAAATATTGCTTCACTCATTTCTTATTCCCTCCTATCTGTTCAACAACTGTATATTAAAGTGAAATTTCCCAAATATACATATGCTGCACTTTCACTAACTGTCCCTTCTGTCGAGATTTCTGAAATCCTGACCAAGGATAGTTGGTATACACATCTTGTATATAATACATTAACTGATAACCCCCTTGCACCAATTGGTAATCAAGGAATGAGTGGTTATCCAAATTTATCATTTCAAGAAGACTATAACCAGAAGAATAACTATTTCCTGGCAACAAAAGGGCTGACATTGGAGCAGGAAAACGAAGAGAATGAAGCCCAAGCCAAGGCAATTTTCCACAGCAAGCCAGCTAGTTGAAAGCGACAAAGAAGGATGTAAATCAGATTGTTGGCGAGCCACTGCACAGTTAAGGAAGGGGATATGTGGAGACTTAGGATTTCACATTATCCGAGTTATGTCATATACTGTAAAAATTTTCAATTTCCATATATGTAAAATGTGCTATATGCCTAAATACATGTAAAGGCCTATTTCACACTTTGTAAATTCATATTTTAAGTAGAAGTTGCGACGTTCTAAAGAGACGCAATAGAAGTCCAGAACCGACATTTAATGGTTCGTAAACGACATTGAGGCCGGTGATCGTTCCTATAAAGTCAACACTTTGTGCCATTGTACTGACATATTTCTACGCAGAGCTAAGTATCAATAGAGAGAAGAGCGAGTTCCTATAGCTTGAGCATTCTTTTTCGGCTTTGCGGTCCTGGAGGTGTGTTTGCGAATCGTGATTGATTCGCAAACCGTTCATGCTTCGAGTCAAAGTCATGTTGACTGTCGCGAATTGTTGGACCTTCGTGTCTTGTTCATGCTGCGACAAAGTTGCAGGAGTTCACCATTTCTGACAGTATGTTCCTTCATTCCTTGAGTAGAAATGAAGCCTCCTACTAGTGCGGCGGGCATCAGGCCTTGATTTTGCTAAGAAATATTGTGTCGATTATCAAAAGTTGGCATAAATTAGGGCCTCAATTCTAATTCTTATAGAAACTAAGTTAGCTCATTTAGAGTTATCAACTCAAACGGTTAGAAGCAAAACACCATTTCGAATTGAGGCGTTGGATGCGTTGAGGATCTGAGACGAGCTTTATGGCGTAGCAGAGATTTATGAATTCACGAAACCGTTTTTTAGGTGCCATAGAAAGGGTACAAAAAATGGTTGTGCCTCATTTAAAATGCTTATTCCATCATGTATGATGAGCATTGGGTGTATATCATCAGTGCTCGTAAAAGACTTTCAAACTAATCTTCCAATAAACACGCAAAGCAATAATGGAATTAGTGAAAGGTCAAAAAAAATTATAAATCCTGAAATTTAAAACCAAATCCCCTCATGTGAAACCCCTCAACTAAAAATCCAAACCCTTATGTATAAATTCTAAATAAACCCTTCAACATTAGGAGGCAATGCCTGGCAATGAAGGGCAACATGATGGGGGCAAAGAAGGGCAGGGTAGGGGCCGGTCAATTTTCATTTTTTAATTCAAATTTGAAGCCCACCAACACAAACTCCCTCCTCCATCGTGACTCGCTCCTCCTCCATCGCTATTGCTGCATCCAGAAGTGACTCGCTCCTCATCCTGTGGTGGCCTAGTCGTTATAGATTTCCACAAAAAATGATGAATTATGTAGTATAAAAGGTTTGATCGTTCCCCAAGAGAGAGAATAATCTCACCTTTTGCATGGTAAATGTATATATGATGGTAAACGGACTGGTATGTATAAAATTCACAACAAATACTACAACGACATAAGTGGTTATCCAAAGATATTTGGGTAAATTGGCATCCAGGAACACCAATGATGAAATGTTTTGATCAAGGTCTGTAAATGTAAGGATTACTTTATCTTTCAGGCTCTTCACGCATCAAGAAAACAGTCAGAACTAACAGCAACTAGCAATTAGATTCAGTAAGGAGAATCACATTAGCTAAGGATTCTTCTTAATCAAACACAAAGAATTAGTCTTTATCACAGAAAACAAGCAAAATAGAACCTCAAACAATCTCATTATCTGAACACGTAGCTCATTCAGAAATGAAAGAAGGTCTGCTACGAAATGATGCTTAACAGCTTCGGCTAATACCCTGCACACATTAGTCAGAATTGTTACTTGCTGGTGTCACTTGAAAATCCATGTTAAAGTAACTGAAATTCAGTATAATATAAGAAATGTGTGTGACGCAAACAGAACAATATCACAATCATCCACAGATCGTACAGAGTGTGTCCGCACATATGATAAGAAGTAATTCTGTGAAAGATAGTAGCAGGAGGGATGCGAAATGAAAACAACGAAAAGAACGAAAGCAAATGCGAGATTACAAATTAGACGAAGAAAAATCTTTCGTGTTGAAGTAGTACCACATGATGGACTGTGAAGAGAAATCCACACCAATGATAGTTGGAGCCAAGCTCATGAAACATGAATACCCAAAAACAGAAGAGGAAGAACAAAAGATGGCAGGTATACCCTACCAGAACTTAATCGGTAGTATGATATACTTAACAATTTGTACCAGACCCGATCTGGCCTTCTCTGTTTACGCATTGAGCCAATTCTATTCCAATCCTGATCTAGCACATTGGAAAATGGCCAAACAAATCCTACAGTATCTAAAGGGTACCCCAAATGTTGGATTAACCTACAGAGCTACAAACAAAGAGAAAGGATTCGAGCTGCATCACTACAGTGGTGCGAGCTGGGCGAGCTACAAAGATGACAACAGGTCCATTACTGGAGGCTGTACGATAGCGTGCGGAGCCACAATCAGCTGGATATGAAAAAAGAAAACCTTGGTAGCTCAATCCTCTTGCGAAGCTGAGTATGTCGCAGGCTCGAAAGTGGCGAATGAGGTAGTGTGGATGCAAATGATATTGGAGGCAATTAGGATACCACAAGAGGGGCCAAGCACGATGATGATGGACTTTCAGAGTGCCATCTATCTGTCCCAAGATCTTGTCTCCCATTCAAAGACGAAGCACATTCCTCTGAAGTACCATCATATTCGAGATTTAATCTCGAAAGAAGAGCTCCAGGTCCAGTTCATAAAATCAAAAAATATGATTGCAAATCTTCTCACGAAACCGCTCGACAAGCCACTCTTTACCAAGCAAATAGAGGCAATTGGATTAAACGAACAAAGCTGCAAAGTTCAAGAGGGAGTGTCAGAAATGGTGAACTCCTGCAACTTTGTCGCAGCATGAACAAGACACGAAGGTCAAACAATTTGCGACAGTCAACATGAATTTGACTCGAGGCACGAACGATTCGTGAATCAATCGCGAATCGCAAACACACCTCCAGAACCTCAAAGTCGAAAAAGGGACGCAAAACGAAAACAACAAAAACAACGAAAGCAAACGGGAGATTACAAATCAGACGAAGTTTTGCGCAGCCAACTGGTAGCTCAATGGGCTTCATGCCCAGCTGAAATGAGTAGCAACAATGGAGACCAACTAACTAGTTGATTAGCGTTAACTAGTCATGTGATTCTATGTTTGAGCTATCTTGTAAACTCCACATAGTGGAGGTATAAATGATTCTCTCTGGATCATAATAGGGAAGTGAATACAGAGATCTATAAGAGATAGAGAGAGATGTAGCGAATAGAGTAAGAAAGTAAAGACACCATAGCTGTGCATGAAAGTCTACCAACGAGTAGAACACAACGAAAGAGTAGAATGTCATTCCGCCAACGAGCATGACACTAGCGAATTCACTCTAAACTAAAATTGATAATTCAGTTACTCTATTTTCGTGCATCTTGTCTTGTGTTGTATATCATGATTGCTAGAATAGAATATGTTTTGTGATCCGTAGTCAAGTGTCTGGGATCCTATAAGGGCTTCCGCACAAAAGAAAATAAAATGACAAAAACTTGTTCACGATAAAGAAGACGAAGTGAGGACAAACACGAATTAGTCCCACGCACGTGCTCCTGCGACATGGTATTAGAGCTGATAAGTTATCACTACTGCTATCCCAGTAGTGATTTTTCCAGAAAACATAATATGACTATGACAATCCAGACCAGAGTAGCAATCAGTCTCGATGGCGCAAATTACAGAATCTAGAAATTCAAAATCAAAACACTCCTAAAGGACGAAGGCATTTGGTCGGTGATCGAGCTCTTAGAGGTACAGCCTCCAGAGGGAGACCCGATGAGAGCTAAATGGATCAGAAAGGATGAGTGTGCAATGGTGATCATTGTTTCATCCATAAATGAAGATCTACTCATGCAAATTGAAGACTGCAAAAGCAGCCATGCAACATGGAAAAGATTAAAGCAGAAGTATGAAATAAGGACTGCAGCTCCAGTCATGCACCTTCACAATCAGCTGCAATCAATACGGTGGGATGGCAACCAGTTGGATCAGCACGTTGAGAAGATCAGAACAATCTTCGCTCAACTCGCTGCATCAGGACAGAGCACCATGTCCCAGCACCACATCAGCTGATGTACTTTATGAAACCTCTACCGACGTCCTATCAGCCGCTGAGAATGCTCATATTGAGTCTACCAGATATGACATTCGACAAGGCAGTCAGTCTTGTTGCTAATGGGAGACTGATGAGAGACGAAGGAGAGGGAAGCACTGGCTCTCTTCACGAAAGGAAAGAAGAAGAATAGAGACAAACCAAGATTCGAGAAGACGAAGTCCTCGAATCAACAATCTTCTTCCTACAATCAGTGTCACAAACTAGGCCATACGACCAACAAATGCTGGTTCAATCCAGCAACACCTTGCATGCACTGCAAGAAGAAATGACATTCTGCGTACGACTACAGATTCAACCCAAAAAGAAAAACAAAGCTGAAAAAGCAAACGTTGCAGAATCTTCCAAAGATGCAGAAAGAGGTGACAAAGCTTTCACGATACTCGACGAAACTTCGACAAGCTACTCCGAACATGACTACGATGTGGTCATCGATTCAGGATCAACATCTCACATAACCTGCAACAAGAAGATCTTGAT